>CAWZYM010000488.1:0-61142 GCA_963966185.1 Rhabditoides inermis | reverse complement strand
CGGTCTTCTCACCTCCCATCCCCCTATGCCCTCCCCAGAAGACCCGCTCGTGCCGCTTGGTTCATTGCGTGACTGGTGTGTGGTTGTAGGCGCAGATGCTGAAGAAGGCCAAGAAGAGTCGTCGATCGGCGGCGGGAGGGGCGGGGCCTGTGCGGGCGCCGTTGGACTCGCCACAGGGCCCGATGGGGGTGCCTTCCTCGCTCACCGCCACGCCGGCGCCCGAGCCCGAGGACGACGAGGAGGCGGACGCGTTCCTGTAGGGCGCCCCGTCGGCGCCCCGTCGGCGCTCCGCGGCTCTAGCGACCAATGTGTACATATATATGCGTAGTCGTGTCCACGTGCAACGTTCCCCCGTCCCGACTCTCTCTCTCTCCAACTCTCAGTCTGCATCGAACAGTGTCTCTGTTGAAGAGCGTACTTACCATGTAAGTTCTCATCCGCGTATCGGCCCCGCCCCCACAAACCCCGCCCCCTTTCTCCTTGTCACATCACTGCGAGAGCCCCTCTCGACCCATCCACCACTGCAATCATCATCACACTCTACTAGGCGCACAATTATCGATTGTTTATTTGATATTGATTGATATTGATTGATCTCTGTCTGATGTACACACACAGCGTTCTTTCCTCCTCGAAAATCAGCCACCGAAATAATGTCACACAACCCCTCACAGACACACTCCCGTATTGCGTATTTGCTGTCTCCCCTTGTCTCAATCGGTAGTCCTTCCGGGGCGACTCCGCCCCACTAGGCCCCGCCCCCTGCCGTCTCTCTTGTCGTGCGATGATCGTCGTTTGTGTGTATGTTGAGATGATGATGCATATTGTGAGTACCTTCTTCCCTTCCCCTCCCTAAGTTTTATCTAATTCAGAGTCATACACACACACAGAGAGATTTTGCGATATCGGATTTGATATATTCGGTTTATGTATGTGAGAGTCTCCCACATGCGCTCGTTTTATACATATATATATATATATATTTTATATATTCTAGTGTAAAGAGAGAATTATACGAAAACACTGATAAACTAATACAAAACTGGCGTTGTTGTTGTTGTTGTTTGTGTGTTGCCTGTGTGCTATCCGCTTCGCTCTCACCACCGCTTTCTCAGTTCACCATCCATAGTTCCTCTAGGCACTTTTCCCTTTCCACTCACCCCCTCGCACCCTCTCGCACCTTTCTTTAGGCTGTGATGATGCGCAAGCCACTGCGGCACCGCGGCCGCCGGGTCCAGTCGTCGGGTCTGGCTAGGGGCCTGGCGGGGGGCCTGTCAGGCTCCGCCGCCGCACCCGGTCACGTCGCGCGATGCGACGCCCCGCTAGCCACTATGGACGACTTCCACCTCAACACCTCGTCTGATAACTCGTTGAGAGCGATTGGAAGGAGGATTGGAAAGAGTCTGGGAAGGTGAGTGGGAATGGAAATTGGAAATCAGTGCAACATTGCATATGATAGATCACCCAGAATGTTATGGTCTGATTAAAACGTATGCTAGAATCGACGAGAGGCGTCGCTCGTTCCATCGGGCGGAGCCATCACCTCACACCCAGCGACGAAAGATGACTACGGTAGACACGGATCCGCACAGCGACCAGATATAGCGTGAGAGGTGTGTGAACCCCGGTGACAGTGACACCTACTGTATGCAATTATGTGCACGATGTGTTTTCGAGACAGAAAAAAATGTATTCAAAGTTCTACGTTGCTTCCCCACATTTGTGTTTTGTGTTGTTTCTATACACACGAGGTGCTATTGGAAATTGGAATAATGATAAAGTTATTTGAAAAGTTATTTGTGTTATTATATTTGATACAAATTAATAAAGAAAACTTTCATCTTTTGAACAAGACAACGTAGTGTTGTATTCTCTCATGTTTCATTTTTGCATCGACTATATTTTCCGGAATTCATGAATCATCATTCCCACGGTCTCATTTCTCTCTACTGACGCGTGCGATCACAAATAGACGTGATCTCGTGCCAGCTTGGCTTAGGGGCAGAGCGTCGCTCTCGTAAAGCGAAGGTCGCAGGTTCGATTCCTGCAGTTGGCAATTTTTTTGCCGCGTCGCGTTGACGGCTATTTCTAGTGAATAAATGCACGCGAAAACTTCAAAATTGAGTGACCTCATTCTGGTGATTATTATCGTCATGGATCATCGAGAGTAGCAAATAATCGTAATCATAGGACGCGGAATCGAACCAGCGATGTGTGGAGCGGCGGTTCCGCGCGCTATCCACTACACCACGGGGACACTGCGAAATGTAGTGGGTCCCCGGTTTGCCGGTAGGCGAATTATCGTTAGCCGAAGAAATGGCGCAGACAGATGAGAAAATGATGTACATGCTCCTCATTTCAAAAGTGCCATCAATAATTCGATGCTTACGGTATTTTGGGAGAAGATATTTCAATTCTGAGATCATACGTGTGTAGAGCGGGTCAATAGGCATACACGTGTGAAGTTTGGTCGTATTTGGACAAACGGTTGAAGAGTTAATTTGAGAAAAGTGTATGCTCTATAGAAAAACTCCTAGTTGGTAGGCAACAATGTTCATGTTGTAAACCTCAATTCATCTTCCGAAGTGTCTCTATTACGCAGGTGGGTGATATCGACCGATAACATCACTTGTTTTCAAGTTATGTGTATAATGTATTCCACATTTTACTGAATAACTCCATTATAAACACCGAATTTCAAAAAACTGCAATCATAGAGTTGTAGCTATGGTATCGATGCACCTTTCATGAAATTTTTGGATGATTTCATAAACTTTGAACGAAGTTATTTCCAAATCAAGTTCAGCGCAATTCGATCTCAAGTCTTGAAGACGGTAGAAAATGAGTAATTTTGCATGTAATTTCCATGAATTTCTCTCAGAATTGACACCGGTCGACCGATTTTGAGAGTGCGCAATGAACTAGATAGCAACCGTTCGACTCATCAAGTATGCGCCTGTGCATAATAAAAGAATGACGATTCGCAGTTTGCCTACCGCCAAAACGGGGACCCACTATATTAGGAAAAAACTCATGATGTAGTGTAGTTTTATTGAATTACTTTGATTTTTGAATTATCAATTAGCATGGATTGCATTATATCTCTCTTCGCCACTGCAGTCGACTTGGCATCTGCCGGAGAGATCTACTACCACGAGTTTCTTTCTCTTTCTATCTCTCTCTATCTCTATTTCTCCTCTCTCTCTCGCTTTCTCACTCTCTCGCTCTCTCGTAGCAGTCGAAAGACTTCTTTTTTTCATTCGTCACTCAGATTTTGTGAAACTCATATTGTAATCCAATTAGCATACCCGGTTCACTCTCCCTTGCCGTCGGCAATGTCTGCTCGTTCTCACTCCGCGGACCCGTGGCCTCTCTTCTCTCCTCTCACTCCTTCTTTCGCGCCCTTTTCCCTCCCCGGGTCACTCCCGCAACTACAATCGACCCGTCTGGTACAAATCAACCGCGCGCCCTGTCCTTTGTTACTCGATCCACCTTCGGTCCTCCCTGCTTTAGTTTTGGTTTTGTTTACTTGTTTGTTTATATACCCGTTGTGTATTGTAGGATGTCGGAGGCTCCCGCCCCGTTCCCCTCCTATGGACAAGATGCCAAAGTGAGTGGCGCGACACGTTTCGCGCATGCTATGTTTTGCGAATCGGCTATGCATTTCAATTTTGGCGTGAACACCTTCTAAATATCGACTACCTATTCAGCCCTTGTTTCTGCCGCCTCAGCCGACGTTCATCCCCCCTCCCTCGGCTGAACTGATGATGCGCATGGGAATGCCCGAGGTACGGGGTACTGTACTTTGATTTCCTTAACGTATCCCTTCAGATGGGCCACATGCCCTTCTTCCCGGGCTTCCCAATGTGGGAAATGCCTGGTGGCTACGGCCTTCCCCCGCACACCCGGGAAGACGCACAGGTGAGTGGTTGTTTTGTTGTTGTTGTTTACTCCATCGCAATGTGTTTTCAGTCAGCGATCAGGACGGTTCAGTCTGCTTGCGATTCGCAGAAGCCGCTGGCAGTGAACCCTGCCCAACCACTCCCGCAAGAGAGACAGGGAGAGAACCAGGAGGAAGAGGAGGTAAGCGATTCCTATCTTATGTCGGAGGCAAGTAATGTTGTTAAGGATACTCGATCGCCACCAGTGTCCCGTCCCTTGGCCGCTGCACCTCAATCCACACAGCAACTCGCCATGTTTCCGCCAAAGGGACAAGTCACTCAGGTACGGTCCACTGTGGTTACTGTAGGTGGTGTATACTACTGTATTTTCAGATCCCGAACATGATATCGTCGAAGAGAGACGCGGCGGAGGTGTTCGCGCTGGTTCCCGGTCGGTTCACTCTCCTCAACCAAACCACCAAGTACAAGGTACCGTAGTTCTGATTCATGACTACCGTACACCTGCCTTATCATTTACCGTATTCATTCAGGTGACGATTGGTGAGATCCAGCGTCGCATCAATGCGCCCGAGTGCCTGCATGGTAGTCTAATCAACACTATCCTCAGAAAGTGAGTCCCTTCTTCAGTATGCCCTGATTTCTACAGTTTGTCTTTATCATTATGCTCTCCACTGTATCCTTTTTCTACAGTATATCGTACTTATTTTCTCCATTTGCTTACCTACAGTGATCATTTTTATATCGTACCCTTCAGTACACCTTCTTGTTTCAGGGGCAAATCGAAGAACAATGGTCCGGAGCTGCGTTCGAAGCTCGCTTCGGTTGGCCTGAGTGTGCCCTGCGGACGCCGGAAACTCGCCGCCACTACCGCATTCACCGCACTCACTGAAGGTAGGGATATGGATTAATTGTTTACTGTTGTTCTTTTGTTGTTTATTTTGTGTGTTGAGACGAGGCAGTGAATCTGGGCAAGGACTTTGCGCACCTGTGCGAGACGGCGTTCCAGTCGCATGCGATCGCAGACCATCTTGTGAGGGAGAAGGAGAAGGGTGGGGACCTGCCCCAACAGGTCGCCGACCTCAAACTCATCAGGTACGGTAGTTAGTGGATACTGTAATGTGTTACCGTACTCTTACCGTATCCGATTCAGTTCGTTCTTTGACGAGTTGTCGACTGTGGCGACTTCGATGGGCGATCATCCGGCGACTTCGAAGCCTCGTTCCAATGTCACCGTCGATTGCGCCGTCAATCACTTCAGTCTGGTACGGTGGGGTTACTGTAAAGAGAAAAAGGGTACTGTAGGTATCTGGGTTACTGTACTTTAGATGACTCACGGCTTCGGAAGCCACGCTGTGTCGGGATTCTTGGGAGCGATGAAGAGGGTGGCTGTCGACTCGTCCCATCTAATGGAGAGCAAGATTGTGAGTGGAGAGAGTGAAGAGTGGGAGTACTGTAGTTTGATACTGTACTTTGATTTCTACAATTCAAATTTACATTATTCTTTTCAGAGCGACCCTCGGTATGCTGTCGCGACTCCCAAACAGTGATCTGGAAAATCTTTACTGGTATGATTGTCATATTGTAATTTTCTACTGTAGTCTGTACCCGTTGCTAATGATCTAACGTCACTATCATGCAGGTCTCATATTGGTGTATATATGTGATTGTATTATAATTCACTACGTTTTATTGTCCAATAAAGAGTTTGTAATTGACTTAAACGTATCGTCAAAAATATTGGATATCTTTCGACTATCCAGGAGAAGAGATTTATGAGGGAGAGGAAACTATCACACAAACAAGTAATCCCTTATACGACTATGATGAGAGAATAATAAATCTGGTAAAAAAAGTACCAAATAGTAATTATATATACCAAAATATAATGGACTAACAATAAAAAAAACTACGTTCTTCCGATTTCCAAATGAGCGAAAGTGTTTCGTTGTGCATGTACTTCCACATTTTCGCGCGCATTTTTGGTCTGCTAATAAATTGAAGTGAATTTATGTTTTCGTGTTTTGTTTTACGCGTTTCTGCTTACTTACATTCTATAATTATGCAGACATGCTTCCGATGTCTGTGCAGCAGCCCCGCCACTTCATCGAACCTTGGCCCGGCACAGACAAGCTCATCGTCGGTGAGTCATCGAGGCAAGAACCTCTGACAGAATCTGCTCGCAGGCTGTGGCGCGAGTGTGGAACTCGTGTCCGCCTCCGAGTTCACTTCGCCCCGCACCGAGCCCAAGCTGTGCAACGTGTTCGAGCAGTGCATCGATGGAGCCGGCGATCGATACGTGCGCGGAACCGCATTCATCCCCAATCACAATGGTGAAATTCTTCACCATAAACATGTTGTACGTCTACACGCTTCCAGAAGTGGTCGTGTTGTTTTCTGGTTCTCTGGTGGCAGTGGCTTCTCGGAATGAGCTGGAGAGGCGCGTGTCTGTCTGCCGGCAGCGAGTTGTCGCCATCGATCCCAGTCTCGGATCCATCCTCGATGCAGCCGTCAGAGTCATCAAAGGAAAGGTGCGCGTGTTATCATAATCATATCATTCATATAATCGTATAAACTGTTTGTTCAGTTCGAGCTCGTCGTCGCTTCAACCTGCGCCATCTCCAAATACTGTATGAGCGTGGTGGAAGGAGAAGAGAAGAGGAAGATGCTCATACTGAAGGAAAAGGGCGTGTGAGTCATTTGTACCGATTATTGTTGTTTATAATGTGTTGTTCTCTATCTTCTTCAGTTGTCGCGTGTCCAACTCGGTGGTCCGTTTCCTGTCCCACCCGGATGGCTCGCTCACTCTCTTCTCCGCCCAACCCTTCCTACTGCGATTCACCCACTATATCCGAGACACAGACGTCGTCAAATCTGGGGTAAGAATAGTACACCAGAACCACATAATCATAGTAACATATTCACATTAGTCGTTAAATCTATATTCCCAGATATTTCAGGAGAAAGTTGTTCTCCTATCCGCGCGCTTGTTGTCTGCACTCGAGACTGTGTGGTTGTCGGTGTGCCGTCGCGGAAACACCATCATTGCATACGTGGGAAACAGGATCAAGGTACATGCTCCATTGATGCTGAAACAGTTCAGTCTGTATATTTTGAAATAGTAAATATAAATTCTACTTTCTTGCAGAATCAAGATGTTCCGACACGAGAGGGTACGGTGTCGCGTTTCGCATTCGATGTGAAGGAGCTGACTAAACCATCGATTTCATTGAACAACGAAGCTGCCTTCACACACGACGCGCAGCGATTCGAGGTTATTTATTTATTGCTTGTCGTGGTTAATATTATTCTTAATTTTCTTCATTGATTGATCGATCAATCCAGTCAATGTCACTTCACGAACCTTATATGTTCCGAAGAAATGTATACACACATCATTCAAATCAAATCAGTCGGTTCACTCACATATATATATCACACCGTCTCTGTAAGAATCGGACACTTTTTGGGCATGTGGTTACTAGGAGCTATGCAGGCGCATACAAGGATTATCGAAAGTCCTCTACAAGATGTATAGGGTCGTTTTTGTCATATATGCAAATTTGGCCCATTAAGGGACCACTACCTCGAATCGATCAATTTTCACCAAAACACTTCAATTAAAAGCTCGTTCGATTCCTTATCAGATTCTAAGAACTTTTTCATATAAAATGTTTTTCGAAAAAAATAAGTTCAAAAAAGTTATGATCTGAAAAATGAAAAATTTGCATATTTTCGATTTTTTTGAAAATGTTGCTGAACTGAGAAGCAAGAATAATTAGCACCAGTTGAAAGAGCGTGTTTTGTTTGGTCTACATGATTTTTATGAAGAAAATCAATCCTGACATCATCTGCCATCCAGACGGTTGAAAGTGGTCCGGAAAGCGATGTTTCGGCATTTTTCGATTTTTCGCCCTGTGTTACTGCGAAGAAGCAAAAAACAAATACACTATGATAATCTACGCACTTTGTTTAGTATATGGACGTGTTTTCATGAAAATCTATCATGACGTCATCTGCCATCCAGATGGTTGCATTTGCACTATCCAGTACAACCAACGGATATGGGTCAACGAAAAACTTGAGCGGGATAGCGAACAAAAACAGCAAACGGGAATGCACTGAATCACACGAGCGAGAATCTTGGATTTTAAGATATCTTTTTGATAGTTTGAAATGATAATTAAAGGTGCACAATAACTGCAAACTTGTCCGGACCACTTTCAACCGTCTGGATCTGGATGGCAGATGACGTCATGATAGATTTTCATGAAAACACGTCCATATACTAAACAAAGTGCGTAGATTATCATAGTGTATTTGTTTTTTGCTTCTTCGCAGTGACACAGGGCGAAAAATCGAAAAATGCCGAAACATCGCTTTCCTGACCACTTTCAACCGTCTGGATGGCAGATGATGTCAGGATTGATTTTCTTCTTAAAAATCATGTAGACCAAACAAAACACGCTCTTTCAAATGGTGCTAATTATTCTTGCTTCTCAGTTCAGCAACTATTTCAAAAAAATCGAAAATATGCAAATTTTTCATTTTTCAGATCATAACTTTTTTTTAACTTATTTTTTTCGAAAAACTTTTTATATGAAAAAGTTCTTAGAATCTGATAAGGAATCGAACGAGCTCTTATTTAAAGTGTTTTGGTAAAAATTGATCGATTTTAGGTAGTGGTCCCTTAATGGGCCAAATTTGCATATATGACAAAAACGACCCTATACATCTTGTAGAGGACCTTCGATAATCCTTGTATGCGCCTGCATAGCTCCTAGTAACCACCTCGTCCGATTCTTACAGAGACGGTGATATATATATATATATATATATATATATATATATATATATATATATATATATATATATATAATTGATTTATATATATAAATTGATTTTTTAACGTTCAGATGAGCACGGACGTTTCCGTGAGTGGCGGCTGTGAGTGGTGGAAGAGCAGTTGCTCCACGCTTGACGGAACCACACTCTACTTTGCCGGTGGAGGATACGTGTTCGGAATCGTTATGACCGATGACAAGAAGGAGAAGCACGTGAAGGTACGCGAGCGAGGGGGGGAGAGAGTTGTGTATTCTAGATGGGCGGGATTGGCGTGTGCGAGTCGGCTGTGTGTCTTCTGCACTGCGAGCAGCCAGTCACTGCCATTCGCGCCGCCAAAGGACACCTGGTGGGTCGGACTGGCTTGTCCATCTCATTTTTAGTCATACGCATCGTTAGTTAAGTTCAAGTCTATCTATTTTTTGATCACACGGTATGTCCATAACACACTTACAGTTTTCTCAAATATCACATTCCATCCTTCTAATTTTCGACGCCCTCCAAAACGCGGTGTGTCCGGAAGGGCTGGCGGACTGCCTACGTGTCTCTTTTGCAGCTGGTCGCCTGCTCGTCTGGCGCTCTCTTCTCTGTCGATGTGTCCTCGTTCGCAGCCGACGCCCATCTCGGCCGCCCCTTCCACTCCCGCGCAGAAGTCATCATCGTGAGTGGAAAGGATTCATGGTCCCACCACGAATACCTTCACTTCCGCTCATTGTCTAGACCGACTACCGCGCCGACTTGCTCCACTTGCTCGACGCGCGCACGCTGCTCGTGTTCTCCGCCGACAGAGGGTACTGGTTGGAAAACATCGTGACCATCGTTCCATATAAAGGGGCGGTCAGACTCGATAATGTATCAAAAAGCCGCTTTATGATACAAGAAAACACTTTCTGAGGATGCGCGGCAGTTCTGAGATCTTTCTGAGGGCCTTTTGTCAGCAAAAGATGAGTCTGACCTCTACTTCATTGTCTGAAGGATGATGATCCGCCTGTCGCTGAAGGGGTTCGGCACTCAGCCCGGCATGGGCATCTATAGGGTGCCTGGCGAGTTCTTCCTCCTCCCCCGTCCCGGAGTGCCCAAGGTGAGAGAAACGATTGCTTATAAATTAATCGATCGATCAATAATCAATATATAACGCGATCAAACAGCTTTCCTACAAAATTTGAAGAGTTATCAGGAAATCTCTACAATTTCAAAAATATTCCCCTTTTCAGTAGCTATCATAAGAACTCTTCCGTTTGGGGGAGTTTTGAAAGTTGATTGTCGATTTTGATTTTTAAAAAAATTTCAAACGGGAGCACATTCTCTTCGAAAACTACCGAAATTCGGAAGAGTATTTTGTTTTTCTTTACAAATCTTATAGAAAAGCTCACTGATCAGCGTTATATAACTCTTGAAATTCGCGACTCTCATAGTGTCGTTCTTCAGGTGTCGTACTCTGCTCGTCTCGGTTTCGTTTTCTACAAGGAAGACGAACCCGTGTTCTTCCACACGCCCGGTGAGTGCGGGAAGAGAGAGAGAAAGAGAGAGAGAGAGAGAGAGAGAGAGAGAGAGGAGAGGAGGGAGAAAGAGAAAGAGAAAGAAGAGACGAGAAAGAGAGAGAGAGAGGATGAGAGAGAGGGGGAGAGCAAAGAGTGTGTTGCAGACTGGTCCCGTCTGGTGCGGCAGGACTACCAGCGCGTTAGTCTCGTTCGCTGCAGCGACAAGAACCACCTCAAGGTGCGTCAATTGATTGTATCGATTTTGAAATGTGCCACTCTGCGACACTTGTACTTCTCCGCTTCTCCCACCCTTTTCGGGAGCGCAGAAGAACACGGAATCATCTTAACTTGTGGACGTGGTTTCGGAACACGATACAGTGATCACAAAGGACCTATCTCGTTCAGGTGTTGTGGGCGCGCGCTGTCGGCCGCGAATTCCTCGTGCAGAACGACGCGTACGATGTGGTAGGAGTGAATTCCCTCGTACTCATCGTACTCCCTGCTTGCAGCGCCTCTTCCCCGGTGCTGAGCCGCATCCTTACGTGTTCCCGATCGCATCCGGACTAGGAATCAAGGAGGTCATCAAGGTATTACTGTTCTCTCTCTCTCTCTCTCTCACACACACACACACACACACACACACACACACACACACACACAACATATTTTCCAGACTGTCACCCGGGTGGCCCGTTCCGTGGGCCAATGGTCCCATATCGTCGCCCTCACTGTCACCGGCCGCGTCTGCCATCTCTTCTACAAGACTGGACAGCAGGATCTATTTGTATGAATCCCCCATACATCATAGTATGTCATCTATTTCGCAGGACGAGAAGACATTGTCGTCGATGGCGCTGGATCCGTTGAAGGGCATCGTCGATGTGCACATCAGCACCGAGTCTCCGAAGGTGTCGTACCTGGTGGACTCGTGTGGACTGCTGACGAGCCGCCTGCTGCAGGATACCGGAGAGGAAGATGTGGGTTATTTTCAAATAGCAACTTATTACTGCAATTATCTGCCACAACGTACCTCTTTCTGACAAATTGAATAAGTGCTATAATAGGTAAACTGGTAAACATGATTTTATTACGAATTTTCCTATTTGAACCTATGTTGTTACTGTGTCGATATGACTATATATCACACGCATTTAGTTCGGCTTTATGTCGGAGCGTGTCTATGCGGTGTGGGATTGGCGGGAGCATCCGAGTGGAGCGCGCAAGGTGATTCGCTTCGTGGCCAGAGACCGCGACGCGCCCCTCCTCCTCATCCACTACCACACACAGGTTGGGTTTTCAAATCGAATCAACATGTTTATTCGCAATCGCATGATCGTGACGCGTACGAAACGTTTGTTATACTTTATCCTTGTACCCTTCAACTATGTGCCATATGCCTTCATTCAGCACACCAACGTGGTGGAGGCGTGGTGCTGTCGTCTGGGAGTGCGCCTCGGCGTCCAGAGGGCGTCCAGAGGGGACTTCCACCCCGACCACATGTGCGCGCGGTGTGACGGAGACGTGCTTCGAATGGCCATACATCACTGCACGAACAACGGAAACTTTGTGGTAGGCGATGTGCCCTTTTGTATTGTTATTTTGTTATCTCATTTTTCGTAGCTCGTAGTAAGTGAGCTGCTGCTGTGTCCGGTGCGCTCGCTTTCCGCCACTTCCGGTCGACTCCTGGATGCGGGTACCGAGGAGGGCGATCCTCTCGTATACGACCACAACGGACTGCTGCGAGTGCGCTTCCGGGGCAAGGGTGAGTAGCTGTGACGTCATTAGACAGACAATGACGTCACTCGCAGAGTCGGTGCACGTGGCGACGCCATCGGCGCTTCCTCTGCTCGCGTGCTCGACGACTGCAGAAGGCGTGGGATGGGTGTTCTACGTACAGATGGATCAACAGAAGCTCACCTGTCTGCAAGTCGGGGAAGCTGGTGAGGCAAAGCTGCTCATCGTTATATTTTCACAATGAGATAGGATACATGCAGCCTACGAAATCAACGCAGTAAAATAGCTTGGTAAAAAGAGGGTCGATGCTTATCATGACTGTTGGCAGGCATTGTGGACGACTGGAGCTTGTCTCTGTCGGAATTGGATGTGCGCGGAGTGAGGAGCATCCGCGCCGAGAGGGGACGGTGCTACCTTATCGCTGACGAAGCCATCGTGTACGTTCACCACTTTTACTGTTGTTTTCCACTTAAACTTTCTAAACGCCGTGTATTCGGCGCATTTGATGCGGTCTGCTTTGAAAAGATTGAAAACGTTTAATTGTAAGGTGTGGTGAATCCTGACATGCCATTGCAGGGTGTTGTCGGGTGCGGGGCGTCGGCGCGTGCGCGTCGCGTGTCCGCCCGGTATGTCGAGGGTGTTCGACGTGACTGGAGAGGACGGGCAGCCGTTGTATATGGCGCTCGCGCTCCACCAAGAAGGCACCGTACACGTGTGGCAGGATGGCGAGTGGTGGAAACACCCCGACGGCGACGTGCGTGGTCTCCAGAGGACTGCTTCTTGCCCGCGCTTTCTAGATGGGCGCGATGAAAGCGGAATGTGTTTCTTGCAGGGCGTGGCGAGCTGTGTGTGCGCGCGCTTCGGAACCTGCTTGGCGATGGGAACGCGGAACGGCGAGGTGGCCGTCATGGATTCCTATCGCGACACGAACAGCCAGGCCATCATCTTGCACTCTGCGCCCGTCCGCGGTGCGACACGCTGTTATTCAGGTATATTGATATGTTTTCAGAAGTGTTCTTCTTCGATGATCTCTCGGTGGTGGGAGTGATTGACGACTCCGCCCCCGTCGTCACTCTCCACGCGAGGGGGAAGGGAGGAGAGGTGAGCGCTGCCAGGAGGGTCTTGAACTCCTTTCAGTACTCTGTCTTCTCTCGCCTCGCTCTCGGATGTCCCATCGACGGCACTCGCTTCTCGTTCCGAGTCGTCCAAAGGGAAGGGTGAGTACAAGTTACATCAGCTTCTTCTATTGTGTGTACTTCAGTGTCTCGTCTCTGAAGGTGGTTGGCGTGACGGGAGAGGGAGGGTACTATGAGACGGAGATGTGCGAGTGCGAGAGGGAGACGTTCCATCGCAACCTCACCGAGAACAATGAGAAGCAGGGAGAGGAGGAGACGAGGAAGAAGAAGAAGATCAAGAAGAATCAGGGCAAGTCGAAGAAAGGGAAGACGAAGGGAAAGAAGTGAGTTCCCCTACTAACTGTATGTTCTTGTATGTGCAAGTGTTGAAGTTTTATTTTTGATGTCTTGTTGTCTACGTTGTTGTTTGAACTCACATTGTTGTTGTTGTTACGTTGTCATATTTTGATATAAATCACATTCACAGTCTGACGATAAGTTCATCTATTTGCGAAAACAAAGGGTATATCTTTCAAAAGTACTTCCAAGTAAAAGTAGTTGGTTTGTACTGTTGTCTCAGTTGAGCAAAAGGACTGACATGTTTTCAATGGAGACATGTGCCAACAGGCTCTCTCTCTCATACCAGTGCAAAGCGGCCATATTATAATGAACGCGTTTACAAAGTTATGCAGTTATTATCTAAAAACACAACTTCTGTTGTAACATAACACGTCGAATAATGCTGAGAGCCTGTTTGCACATGTCTCCATTGAAAACATGTCAGTCCTTTTGCTCAACTGAGACAACAGTACAAACCAACTACTTTTACTTGGAAGTACTTTTGAAAGATAATATCTGTCCTTTTCTTAAGTTTTGTTTCACAAAATTATATTTTCATACACGTTCGCGATTCGCTGCGAGGATACCGACGCGCACCCGCTATTCGCCTCTCTCTCTCACTCACACACAGAGGGGGCGGGGCGAAAGCGATTGTCCGACGCCCGCCCGCCCGCCCGACACCAATCTCAATCCGCACTCGAATGCGGACTCTCCGTATCTCGCTTCAAATTCAATCAAACTCAATACAACTTTCTATAACTCTATCGAATAGAGATGTGAATGCAATGTAACAGTGGAAATCACTTCAAAATGAGGAAAAGTGCTTCATCCGGGAAAAGTCGTTTTTGAGCATTCTAGCGCGCGGGGACATCCAGTACAAACGAGAGGGCGCTGGCGCGCCCTCTCTAATGGTTTACGAGGTGTCATTAATTGGATATTTTTGCGGAGTGACTCGGAGAACAATTTGATTATTGAATTTGGCGTGGATCACAAGGCTGGCTACCTCGCCAGCCAGATTCGTGTGTCTTGCGCAGATGGAACCCGACAAATCCAGATGTTCGAGGTGACCTGATCAAAGAAGGTCGTTTGTTGGAAGTTGACAGGTGGAGAGAATGTGAGAAATAACGATAACTGAGACAATCAACGGAAATAGGGAGGAAAATATTTTTTTTTATATATAACGAGGTAAGGTACACTAAACATACAACTGTACAGACTACTTGTGCATAAACACCAATCGAACGCGCAAACGCGCTGTTCCTGTCCCCGCTCCATTCGTGGTAGAAAGCGGGGCAGCCGGAGACGGGGAGGAGCGAGAGGGGCACGGAGAAAGAGAACTTGATGGGGCCCGTTCCTGCGGATAGGAGAGCAGGCGGACTAAAAGAAGGGCGTGGAAGAAAGGAAAGGTGAGTGATGAAAAGTGAGAGAAATACGAATGAGGACGTATGATATGACGCACCTGGTTGGACGGCTCCAACGATGACAGCTCGATGATGCCAGCCTTGCCGTCGGGTGATGAGCCGAGAGGCAGGAAGCTGTGAGAGGACGATATTCTGGGAGAAGTGGAAAGAGGGAGAGACATATCCGGATCGGTGACGAGCTGGCTGTAGGCGACCGCAGCATCCTTCCGACGACACTCACTTCAGTTTCTGAAAAACATTAAGATATATGAGATAGGAGATAGAAGAGAAAGGCGTAAGTATCTCACTTGATAGACAATGTGACCTTGGGGTTTGAAAGCGAAGCGAGTGAGGCATGTTACGTTATTCGCGTGCTCTCGCATGTCTATCGATTTTGCCGCCTCGCACTCTGCGCTCTCTGCTCTCTCTAATGGCGGCTGACTGATTTGCCCACCCACTGTATCTCCATGTGCTCCATTCAATTCTGACAGCGGCGCTTCCGGAGATCGTGGAGAGGATGCACCTGAGAATGTAAACATCGGCTTGTCAACAGATATCACTATTGAATCGCAAACTGATCATACCCCGTATGTGACAACTCAAAAAGCCACACGGGGACAAAGATCAGCGTGTCTCGCGACGCATTAACATGTCTCAAAATTAGAATGCCGCCAGTTGCGACAAACACGCAAGCGAATTTCGCGGCGGACACGGATTGTGGGCGGCGCGAGGCATTGGCATGTCTGGTAGGAATCGATGCGGCCGATTGAAAACAAAAGGGGGTATCATTCACTCGTGTGCTCGCCTCGAATACACTCGGAACAACTCGGTGAGAACTGTTGCCGTGACTGCCGTCATCCTTCCGCCTCCTTCATCACCCCTTCCTCTTGCAGCCATGTCGCGTCGCCGTTCCCGCTCGGGCTCTGCCCCGCCCACCACCGATCCCATGTCCATGCTCAACTCGGAGAGCAGCGTCGACGAGGTCGTCGACGACATGAACCACCTCATCACCAACGCCGACGACGCCGTCTTCGACCGCATGGAGCTCGCCCTCGACCGCCTTGCTGTCCAGAAGTGCGTTTGTCTCGTCAGCTTGGAGTACTGTATTTTACCGTATCCCTTTCAGTCGCGGTCGTTCGTCGTCGCTGTCTGAGACCCAGCCCCTGTCTGCTCGCTCGCGCGCACGCTCCAACTCTTCAGGCAACACGGTGCGAATTCAATCTGTTATCAATCTGTTATCGATCGATTATCGATCGATATCAGGTTGATCTGGCGCAGTTCGCTGTCAACGGCCCGCTCGGCATGACTTCTAGCCGCACCGTGGAAACTGCTCACGACGGATCGATCATCGTCACTCAGGTATGTTATCTACCGTACCCATGATTACTGTAACCTACCGTATACGTTACAGTCGATCAACCTGTTCGGCCCTGCCGGGCGCGGCAAGCGTGCGACTCGCGAGCTCGTTCCCGTGAACGACATCACCAAGAAGAAGGGCGGACTGGCGCTCGCCAACACGGATGTTCGCGTTCACGTCGGAGACAACGTCATCCAGATGGTCATGACTTCCACCATCAAGGTGCGTGCTACCGCTCAGTTATCGATTGAGTATCGATCTTTTCCAGCCCGGACCCGACTCTGCGCTGATGGACATGCAAAAGACCGTGGGCTACTCGACGGACCAGGAGAAGCACAACCTGGCGGTGCACTTTGAGAAGACCGTGAAGGAGCCGGCCGCGCCTCCCCGCATTGAGCTGTTCGGAGTGGCTGGACCGCTGATCATTGCTATCAAGCACGAGACCAAGACGCAGAAGGGACGCTTCCGCATTCGCGAGGCGATCGAGCTGCGCACCAAGGGAGAGAAGAACTCGCCCGTCAAGGTGGGACTAGCTGAGGCACTAGTGATCACACTCATTGCATTGCAGGAGATGTCGCCCGTTATCCACTCTGCCGAGAACAACGAGAAGGCGCAGTTCCGCGAGCGCGTCTTCGTCGGCGAAAACGTCGTCCGCATCGACAGGGATGTGCTCATCAATCCGGACATCTCCGTCCTCCCCGCCACGCTGCTCACCGACGTGAGTAACTTCACTGGGTTACGGTAGATTACCGTATACCTTGCAGAAGCGTCAGTACACTGCCGCGCCGGTTGACGACGGCGATATGAAGACGGCTCGCGCGTTCACCTCTCCCCGTCTCTCATTGCCGGCCAACAGTCTGCCCGCTCTTTCGAAGGCCGACAAGTCGGTGAAGAGCATGAAGAACAAGAAGAGCAAGAAGAGCAAGAAGTCTGTCGATCCCAAGAGCCTCAAGAGCATCAAGGCTGCGAAGAAGGCGCCCATGGACAAGAGTGTGAAGAGTGTGAAGAGCAAGTCGATCAAGATCGACCCGGCCAGCAAGAGCATGAAGAGCGCCAAGAAGCCGGCGAACCTCGGCCGCCCCATCTCCATCGACAAGAGCGCCAAGAGCAAGAAATCGGCCAAGTCCGTCAAGATTGACCCCGTTGCCAAGAGTGTCAAGAGCAAGAGTGAAAAGATTCCTCAGCCGACCGATCACAACACCATGGGTCGTCCCGTGAACAGCAACAGCCAGCACCTCACTCCCAGGAACAGGTGTGTTTGTGTGTGGACAATTGTTGGTGTGATCGCAATCGTTCAGGTCCAACTCGAACATGCGCACTGCCGTGTCGAACGCGTCGCCTCTGCCGGAGCGCGACCCGTCCGTGCACTCTGGATGGGGCTACGGCGAGCCGAGTGTGCGCACTGCGAACAGCGAGCGCACCGACGCCTACCCCACTGCCACCTCGCGATCGCCATCCTCCAACCGATCCATGTCGGCTGTGGCGCCTCTCAAGAGGTGTGTCGAGTTGCGAACCAGCACTCTTTGACTTGATTCGGAACGACAACAACTGTGACCGATTCCATTCCATTCAGGAATGCGTCTGTAGCGTCGAAGAGCGCGTGTGAGGACACATCGGCCGGCCACTCTGTCTCGGCTTCGGCTCGTGATGCGCCGAGCGGAGGAGAGCTCTCTGTGCACCGCAGCCGCTCGCGCAAGCCCAAGCAGACTGCCAGCTCCATCACCACTCTCCGAAAGAACAGCCTCCAGAGGGTGCGTACACAGTAATATTCCTTCATGATTTATATCATAATTTTAGCTGAACACTGCTCGCACGGGCACGTCCAACTCTGCTCGTCAGCTGCCCACGGCGCGGCAGCAGCCCGAGTCTGAGATGCGCACTGCTGTGGAGCGCTCGCCCAAATCTATCATGCCGCCGTCTCCGGAAGCGCTGAGGGACGTGGCGCAGTTGCGCACCGCGCACTCGCAGACGCCTGTCAAGACGGCGCGTGCCCTCACTCCCAACAACCGCAGCCGCCGCCAGCAGCCGCCCACTCTCAAGGCATACTCGCCGGACGCGGTGCGCACTGCCAGGCAGGTGTCGGAGGATGCGCGCTCCGCTGTGGAGCGGTCGCCTACCCGCACCGCTATTGCCCAGCCTTCGACTCCCATTCACACTGCTATGGACGACAGCGCTAAGACTGCGATGCGCACCGCCATGTACCAGCCGTCTACGCCAATGAACACCGGACTGGAGGTGCGTTGTGCATTCACGCATTTAACAGTTTAGCCATCTCATTAAAATCATCTTATTCAATGTCAGACGAGTCCGGTCCGCACCGCTATGGCGCAGCCTTCTACTCCCATCCACACTGCTATGGACGACAGCGCTAGGACTGCGATGCGTACCGCCATGTACCAGCCGTCCACGCCAATGAACACCGGTCTAGAGGTGCGTTGTGCATTCACGCATTTAACAGTCTTGTCATCTCATTTCAACCATCTTATTCAGACGAGCCCTGCTCGCACCGCAATGGCGCAGCCTTCGAATCCCATGAATACTGCGATGAAGCCTCTTCGCACTGCAATGAAGCATGGATAGGACTGGTCTCAGCCCGGTCCGCACAGCTATGGCGCAACCTTCGACTCCCATGAATACTGCGATGGATAGGAGCGCCAGGACGCCTCTTCGTACTGCGATGAAGCAGCCGTCGACCCCCATGAACACTGCAATGGATAGGACTGGACTCAGCCCGGTCCGCACCGCTATGGCGCAGCCTTCGACTCCCATGAATACTGCGATGGATAGGAGCGCCACGACGAATATTTGCACCGCGATGAAGCAGCCGTCGACTCCCATGAACACTGCTGGACTCAGCCCGGTCCGCACCGCTATGGCGCAGCCTTCGACTCCCATGAATACTGCGATGGATAGGAGCGCCAGGACGCCTCTTCGCACTGCAATGAAGCAGCCGTCGACCCCCATGAACACTGCTATGGATAGGACTGGTCTCAGCCCGGTCCGCACCGCTATGGCGCAGCCTTCGACTCCCATGAATACTGCAATGGATAGGAGCGCCAGAACGCCTCTTCGTACTGCGATGAAGCAGCCGTCGACCCCCATGAACACTGCTATGGATAGGACTGGACTCAGCCTGGTTCGCACAGCAATGGTACAGCCTTCGACGCCTATCAACACTGCTCGTGCCAAGTCGCCTATGTCTAACCTCTACACCCCTTCGCAGCCGGTGTCTCGTCCTCGTAACTTGTCCCCGCATGTGAGTAATCGAAAAGAGATACACATTAAATCTGCTTTACTAGATCGCGAAGAGCCCTGGATACGAGATGACTTATGATATGGAGACTACCGCTATGACGAGAGGCAAGGACGAGCCTGCGAAGGCTGTCGGTCAGCCGGCGGAGCGTCTCGAGTCTCCCACCGACAAAATGTTCGGATCGGTCAAGGACACGAAGCTCAAGTCGCCGTCTGTGCGCACTGCTCGTGCGGCCACTACCCCGGATGAGTGAGTGCCTAGTTCACACTTCCCGATAACATTTCTCCATAGGAAATCTGCGCCGAAGACTGCCCGCGAGGCATGGTCTAGTGTGAAGCCGTCTCCCGGTCCGCGCATCATTGCCAAATCGCCCGCCAAGGCGAAGCCGCTCGTTCTTCCCGAGGACAGCAAGAAGCAGAAGCTCGCGGATCTGCGCGCCGGCAACCACTTCGGAACCAGTCAGGCCAGGGCACCCGAGAGTCCCAGTGAGTCATGACATACATCTTTTCAATTATACACATGCATATAGAATGTCCGTCTGACGTTATCGGGCCGGCTGTGAGGAAGGTGCCGAGCGTAGCTGAGCCTGATCTCATCAAGGGCAGTCCGTCGGAGAAGACCGGACCCGACACCCCGAACAAGTCGCTGAACGATGTGCGCAAGGTGTTGTTCCCGGAGAAGAAGGACAGTATCTCTGCCCTGCCGCCCCAGTGCCTGGCCGGAGCCAAGCTGAGCCAAACACTCGTGCCCACCTCGCCTGTCAACGAGAAGACGCCCAAGTCTGTCACTGCCGTCTCCCCGACTTGTGTTTGTAAGTAGATAACGGGATGAAATCGTTTGTAAATGTATCAATTCAGCGAACTTTGACCCGACTTCTGAGTCCGGTTCAAAAAAGTCGTCGAGGAAGCCCAAGAATGCGCAGTCGGTGCGTCGCAAGCGCGCCAACCACTCCGATGCCATCGACTCTTCTTCCAAGAAATCGAAGAAATCTGAGCGCTCCAAGTGTGTCACTGTGATCATTCATGTAAATTCTACCTGTTTTTAAGGAAGAAGCGCGTGGCTCCGTTCACGAAGAACGTCGACATGGGAGCGGATTCGTCTGCGAAGAATCCGACCGGAAAGACCGCCAAGAGCCCCGCCGCCCAGTCTCCCATTGCCAAGTCGTCGGGATACCCTACGGCCCGCGAGATCAGTGCAATTACACCCGTGCAGAAATCTTCCGGATACCCGACTGCCCTCTCGATCCCTGCATCCAAGGCGGAGACGCCGAGCCAGCGGTCGTCTGGCTACCCCACGGCGTTGTCGCTGCCCACTCAGGGTACCACGCCCAATGCCAAGTCGTCTGGCTACCCGACCGCCAAGCCCATCTCGACCAGCACTGCCGTGTCTCCAATGACCAAGTCGTCTGGAGTGCCCACTGCCATCTCCATTCCCACCGCCCGCTCGTCTGGATACCCTACTGCTCGTGAGGTCGGCTCGCAGACATCAGTCTCTGGACATCCCACGGCCAACGGGTACGCATCACTATTGTGGACACGGCATATTGATCACTTTCATTGCAGACAGACACCGCAGAAGTCGTCGGGCTGCCCAACCGCCATTTCCATTCCGGCCTCGCCTTCAGTGAATGGCAAGAAGAGCGTGCGTCCGGTGCGGCTGATCGGTCAGCCGAGGGACGCGAACAACAACGAGTTGCCGAAGCCTGCTGGCAAGACGCAGGCGAGCCTGTACCAGGCAGAGCCGCAGACGACCGGGGAGATGAACCAGGTGGTGCTGCACGCCGAGCAGGAGGGCAACATCAAGGTATACTCCTCCATGCACCCATCTACTGATCTCGTTCGTTCAGGTGGAGCTGAAGGTGAACCTTCGCGTGAACCGCGGATCGAAGCCGCGTCTGCGAGCCGAGGCCGGCCTGCGCCCGCAGCGCGTTGTTGTCAATGGAAAAGAGATCTGGAAGCAGCAGTGATTGCGTGCCACCTTACCATACTCATCTTATCACTTACAGTCCCGTTGTTACATTAGAGCCCCGTGTTTTGCTAGTTTCACCCCCTGTTTCTTAGAGCGTGGCCGCGTGAGTCACGAGTGCCAGCTCATTCATTTCCAGTTTTACTCGTTCTCTTCTTGTCCCGCAGAGCGCCTAACTCTCTATACAATCAACAGTTTACGCGCATCTCATTGTGAAATATAACGAAAGAGTGCTTCCATTGATAAACTGTTTTCGGAAAGTTTGTGTGACATGAAATGGAACTCATAATAGGCTCGCATTAGATCAGGATTTTTCGTTGTAAACATTATCGTGGGTTTTGAACATACCGTATACCGAACAAAATGCACAGATGACTAGTTATTGCTGTTCATATCTCTACTTCACTGATCTTCTCACATGACCACGTGATGTAGTATTCCTCTCGCTTAGCAAGCATTTCCAGTTTCTGCGTCCGCGAGTTCGATCTTCTTGGGTACTCACGCAAAATTTTGTCAAATTGAAAACATCATCAAAAGGGTTCAGATCGTTGTCTAACCACCCTAGTCTCTCATGTCATGAAAAGAGTGGAACTCATTTGCGGGCCCACTGCGGTTGGAAACTCTACTTCGTCGTAGTTTGACATCCGCTCTGCTGAGCTTTTGGAATCTGATTCGTTACTTGATTTGAGAATTAAAATAATATCGTATTGGGGATAATTAACCATAGCAATCTTTCAATTAAAGAAAATTCCAACTGTGTAAAACATTTTATACCAAATCTTCATATGCATATAACAAACAGCTGTACAACAGAGCAACAACAAAAACAAAATTTTAACAAAACGGTGAGTGTAAAATAACGATTATACATCAACAACAACGAACAGTTTCTCGATAACAGGAAAATGTTGGGCATAGTATGTTGCGCATCAAACAATGGTGGTGGATATCTACACGCATAGTCCACTACCACTTACTCCTCTCCAGTGAGCTTCTTGTGGAACATACGCCTGTCACAGCAACACATCTCCGTCTCATAGTACCCTCCCTCTCCCGTAACGCCAACCACCTTCAGAGACGAGACACTGAAACACATTCGTACTAGGGTATCTGAGTCTCTTTAACACTCACCCGTCCCTCTGGACGACTCGGAACGAGAAGCGGGTACCTTCGATGGGACATCCGAGAGCGAGGCGAGAGAAGACAGAGTACTGGAAGGAGTTCAAGACCCTTCCACCTGGCAGCACTTACATCTCCTTATGTGACACTCCGCGTTTTTGGACAATCTGCGCACACCAGACTCACATGCAAGAGTTTGAAACAGTGGTGGACAATCTGCGCACATGACAAGGTTTACTCTTTGGAACCAATTATTCTCTTGTGGACATTCTGCGCACTGCGAATATGTGCGCGCTGTCCGAACACCGTATGACCGGCGTGAATTTCTGACGTCCTGGAAAATTCATCACTTCATCATGTGATGAAATGATGAACTGATAAAGTGAGAAATTGGTGAAATGATGAAGTGAAAAAAATCGTCGTATTTTTCCAGTTATATTTAGTGGTTTGTCAAATGTTGTTTTGAAAAGAAAACAATACGTTCTATCCACGACAACACCAGTATTTTCCTTTATCGGTGCGTTCCACAGACACGGATGAGGAAGAGGAAGAGGAAGAAGAAGAGGGAGGAAGAGGAAGATGAAACCCCTGTGGAACATCGTCCTCTTCCATGTGAATTGGGGAGTGGTTGAGCATGTGTATCAAGTACGTTTTGCATTAATATCTATCAGAAACGTAGTATATTATTACAAGCGATTTGTGTGCGATCTTCAGCGACAAGTCGTGTATGTGTTGTTTGTGTACATGGCTTGGTTTTTTTATATCAGCAGTGCTGTGTGTTGTATTGTTTTGATCATGTTTTGTATTTATAATATCGTTTTAACATTTAAAAGTCGTCGACTCGATCGAAACACTATAGTGTTGCGTTGTGCACTGCACAATACACGGCGATTCACACCAGTGATGACAATCAGCTGTGCCCGCATGTTGTTTGTTTCTTTGTTTTATGATGTTTTTATAACACAATTCGTGTTGTGCCAATAAATTGTGCCAATAAAGTTTGTGCCAATAAATTGATTTGTTACATCACGTTCTGTGTACGATGAAATCATGTAATCTGTTGATTGTTATCCTCGCATGTCAGATGTTGGTTTAACTGAAGTACAACAATGGAGTACAATTGACGGCTATCATGGTCCGTGAGATGAGAGTCAGGGACCGAAGAAGTAACTTAGCATGAACTTCATTACAGTGCACTTACCAGAAGGCTCAGCATGATTCGAAATACGCTTGAACGTTTGAAACAAGTTATTCGAAATATCGTTTCTCACTGGAGATATCACTAGAGAAATATAACTGGAGAAATCCATTTTTTCTGTATGTCTGTCCGTCAGTCAGTTAGTTTGAAAAACATCTTACATGAAGTGTCGTTTAGGTCACAGAAGCCATTGCTGACCAAAAAGTCCGGAGAGAACCAGTAAAATGAAGTGCATCGACAGGGTGCGAACTCATACACTGCCGCTTGACAGACGATCGCTCTATCCACTAGACCACCGCCGCTGTTTCACAGCTCGCGCGAATAGAGTGACCAGTGACAGACCGCAAAAGCAATCCACACGGTTTAGCTCCAAATTTTTAATCGTAAATATCTCGAAACGTTTGAATCCTGTTTGAATCCTATCACAAAGTGATAGTCCAGGATAAAAATGATTTACGATATCAGACGGAAAAATATGTAATAGTGCAAAAAATTGCGACTTGGCTCACACTAACCCCGCCCCTTTTAGCATTGGGTCAAGGTGGTTGAAATGTCATGTGCGCAGAATGTCCAAAACCCGACAGAAATGCGGACACTACTGCTCATGAGTTCGGTTGGTCTGTGCGCAGAGTGTCCATGATTGCGTTGCTCGCGGTACTGTGGGAGAGGCTTTGAGTGTGCGCAGAGTGTCCAAGAACTCAAAGTGTCCTCCTACCGCCGACTACTGACTCGTGGAAGAGCACGGCCGCCTTGTACTTGCCGAGCCTCCTCGACACGTGTGCCAGATTGTTCACCAGCGGCTCCCAGTACGCGTCCAGCCGCCTGCGAACAAGGAAATCATCTCCGAACTCGGCAGCAATCGACTACTACTCTACAACATTCAAGACAGAAAAACAGCATTCAGTCAAACATCACAATGAGTTGATTTTGAAAAAGACAATACTTTTACACTGAAGAAAATAAATTAAAACTAATTTACCGGATATCATTACGATTACAAACTAGACTACTTTGTTTGGAGAATGGGTGCATACCACAAATTTCAGTCACTAGACACGCATTGCCTCCTTACAGTCAAACAAGTCAAAAATAGAAACACAAAAATTTATCGCAATAAAGAGAGATCGCTTGAATCAAAAGATTCAATAGTTTGTTTCACATATAGGTAGCCCTAAAGAGGGCTGTTGGGTTGGTTGGTGGTCTCATTGAGATCGGACGACTTATCCGCCGAATCCGTAGAGGGTGCGGCCCTGGCGCTTGAGGGCGTAGACGACGTCCATGGCAGTCACGGTCTTCCTCTTGGCGTGCTCGCAGTAGGTGACGGCGTCACGGATCACGTTCTCGAGGAACACCTTGAGGACACCGCGGGTCTCCTCGTAGATGAATCCGGAGATACGCTTGACTCCTCCACGGCGAGCCAGACGGCGGATAGCGGGCTTGGTGATGCCCTGGATGTTGTCGCGCAGGACCTTGCGGTGACGCTTGGCGCCTCCCTTTCCGAGTCCCTTGCCTCCCTTGCCGCGTCCAGACATGATAGTAGTAGCTCACGAATGAGATGACGACTGCTCCGCGGCGCCCGCATATATATGGTTGTCGACCCAGGTCCCGACCGACGAGGGACCCGAAAAAAGCGCGCGAAAGTCTTTCTCTCGGCGTCTCTCTCTCACCAGGCGTCCGTCCTTCTTTGTTATCGAGTCATCTAGACGAAGACATTCAAATATTACAGATACAGTACACTACTAAACGAAAAATCAATATTCATTTCCCAATTCCTTCATCACAAAACAGCCACACACTGTTCAATCCAGCTTATTGCAACGAGTGCCTACTGCACATCATCAATTCTCCTCGAAATTCCCAACCAACGAAAACTACAAAACAAGATATGAGAAAATACATATTTATGGACACATAATAAACGAGATCAAATGACTATTGACTCGACAGAGCGAGATCAGTTTGATTTCACGTATAGGTGGCCCTAAAGAGGGTCGTTGGGTTGGTTGTGAAGCACTACTCCAATTTACTTGGAAGAAGTGTACTTGGTGACGGCATTGGTGCCCTCAGAGACGGCGTGCTTGGCAAGCTCTCCAGGAAGGATAAGACGGACCGCGGTCTGGATTTCGCGGGAGGAGATGGTGGACCTCTTGTTGTAGTGGGCCAGACGGGAGGCCTCGGCGGCGATGCGCTCGAACACGTCGTTGACGAACGAGTTCATGATCGACATGGCCTTGGAGGAGACTCCGGTGTCGGGGTGGACCTGCTTCAGCACACGGTAGATGTAGACAGAGTAAGACTCCTTGCGGCTCTTTCTCCTCTTCTTGTCTCCGGTGCGGGTGGTCTTCTGCGATTTGGCGGCCTTCTTGGCTCCCTTGGCGGACGGCTTGGGCGGCATGGTAACTGGGACAGACGGTGTAACCGAGTGGTACCCCTTCTCTCGCCTCCCCTATCTTATACCCCGTCGGTGGAGGGCGGGGTTTCGTCGCTCCGCCCTCTTTGGATCGCGCGCGATTCACCAAGCGTCGCGTGATGTAGTGAGCGACCCGACCCATATCTTCTCACCCTCTCTCACCCCCTGCTGTCACTCCTAAAACAACTATCGGCATATCGATCGATCGAATGACTACGGCACAATGACCTATGTAGTGAGGAGAGACACACTTATCCGTACCTTCCTGAGAGAGATATCAAGCATGGAAGCGAGAACATATCGCAATCACATCTCAAACTCACTGTCTACAAGCAACACTATCACCAAACATTCATCAATAATAAAATATCACTAACATCTATCTAAACATATGTGCTATGCACACTTTTCTTATAAATATCCCAACAATTTTGCTTAAAACTCACGCTTCAGTGTATCTAATAAGAAGCTCCTCTCAAACAAATAAATCACAGCCAAACAAATACAAGCATCAAATTGTTTATTAGTAGGAGATCAAGTGAATGGTGAATCTGGAGATTCTATAAGTTTCTTTCACATATAGGTGGCCCTAAAGAGGGCCGTTGGGTTCTAGATGAGTGGGTTCACAAAGGCATTTACGCCCTCTCGCCACGGATGCGGCGAGCCAGCTGGATGTCCTTGGGCATGATGGTGACGCGCTTGGCGTGGATGGCGCACAGGTTGGTGTCCTCGAAGAGTCCAACGAGGTAAGCCTCGGAGGCCTCCTGGAGGGCCATCACAGCCGACGACTGGAAGCGCAGGTCCGTCTTGAAGTCCTGGGCGATCTCACGCACAAGGCGCTGGAAAGGCAGCTTGCGGATGAGGAGCTCAGTCGACTTCTGGTAACGGCGGATCTCGCGGAGAGCGACGGTTCCCGGGCGGTAACGGTGGGGCTTCTTGACTCCTCCGGTGGCGGGGGCCGACTTGCGGGCAGCCTTGGTGGCGAGCTGCTTGCGAGGAGCCTTTCCTCCGGTCGACTTGCGGGCGGTCTGCTTGGTACGGGCCATTGCTGGTATGGAGTGAACGATGCTGACTGAACCGGGCCCACCCCTTTTATACGGGTCGGGGTCTGATCGGTGGGGGGCGGGGCCTAACTGCGCGTTCCCGCCATCCTCTCACCACACATCCACACGTCCATCACATCCGATAACCAAGACATTTTCTCATCAAATACAACTATGATCACATACAAACATTCTAGTTAACGGAACATTTCGTCGAAAACATCTTTCAAACACAAGACTTGCGCATGACTGTACGCTTATAACATGAAGGCGTATGAATGAGAATCAAATTCTAGTTTCTTACATCTCATTCACATATTCTACACCTTCAAGCCACCACATACAATTGTTTCCATCACAAAACAACTCATCAACACGGAAATTCAAATACTTTTATTCAAACAAGGCAAGAGATCAATGAAAGAGAGTAGTGATGAATCGGTAAGGATTCACTAGTGAGTTTGTTTCACATATAGGTGGCCCTAAAAAGGGCCGTTGGGTTGGGTGTTGGTGTAGCGAGCAATCGCTTACTCCTTGTCACCGCCGGTCTTCTTGGGCAGAAGCACGGCCTGGATGTTGGGCAGCACTCCTCCCTGGGCGATGGTGACCCCGGAGAGCAGCTTGTTCAGCTCCTCGTCGTTGCGCACAGCGAGCTGGAGATGGCGGGGGTTGATCCTGGTCTTCTTGTTGTCGCGGGCGGCGTTTCCGGCAAGCTCGAGAACCTCAGCAGCCAGGTACTCAAGCACGGCGGCGAGGTACACGGGCGCTCCGGCTCCGACGCGCATCATACAGATCTCATAATGGTGTATATATATATATATATATATATATATATATATATATATATATATATATATATATATATATATATATGTGATTGTATTATAACTCATTACGTTTTATTGACCAATAAAACACTTGAAATTGAAACGTGTTGTATCATGTGTCATGTGTGAATGATGAACTTTTGGTTTTGATTACATTTCGTGACAGATTATAAGCATCTACATATGACACAACAAATTGAGTAGAACTGTGGATATTTTTCGACTATGCAAGGAAGATGCAAGGAAAGGTACAAACTCCCACGTGAACAGAATGCTCTCCTATACGACTGTGATGATATCAGGTAAAAAGTACCAACCAAAATGTATATATATAGTCCAAAATAAAATGAATTAACTCTATTTCTGTCAAAAAATACGTTTATTCCTATTTGCAAATGAGCGAGTGTTTCGTTGTGCATGATTTTTAAACCCCAAATTTTCGCGCGCAAATTTTAGGTCAGCCAATAAATTAAATTAAATTTATTTTTCCGTGGTTTCTTTGAGGAGTTTTTACTAATTTACTTCTAAAATGATGCAGACATGCTGCCGATGTCTGTGCAGCAGCCCCGCCACTTCATCGAACCCTGGCCCGGCACAAACAAGCTCATCGTCGGTGAGTCATCGTGGCTACTTCTGACGGAATCTGCTCGCAGGCTGTGGCGCGAGTGTGGAACTCGTGTCCGCCTCCGAGTTCGCCTCGCCCCGCACCGAGCCCAAGCTGTGCAACGTGTTCGAGCAGTGCATCGGTGGAGTGGGCGATCGATACGTGCGCGGAGCCGCCTTCATTCCCAACCACAACGGTTCGTTGAAATTATTTACCATAAATATGTTGAGCGTTGTCAGACGTGGTCGTGTTGTTCTCGGGTTCTCTGGTGGCAGTGGCTTCTCGGAACGAGTTGGAGAGGGGCGTGTCTGTCTGCAGGCAGCGAGTTGTCGCCATCGATTCCAGCCTCGGATCCATCCTCGATGCAGCCGTCAGAGCCATCCACGGAAAGGTGCTCGTGTTATTGTAATCATATCATTTATAATCATATCATCTTAATCATATAATCATATAAACTGTTTGTTCAGTTCGAGCTCATGGTCGCTTCAACCTGCGCCATCACCAAGTACTCTATCAGTATGGTCGAAGGAGAAGAGAAGAGGAAGATGCTCATACTGAAGGAAAAGGGCGTGTGAGTCACTATTATTGTTGAATTGTTGTTATAATGTGTTACTCCACACCTTATTCAGTTGCCGCGTGTTCAACTCGGTGGTCCGTTTTCTCTCCCATCCGGATGGCTCGCTCACTCTCTTCTCGGCACAAGCCTCCCTCCTGCGGTTCACCCACCATGTCCGAGACACAGACATTGTCAAGTCTGGGGTGAGAATTGTACACCCAGAATCACATAATCATGTGAATATATTTCTTGTGAAAGGTGGCACAGCGCTTGAAGGCTTGTTCTATAAAGCTGCAATTGATTGAATATTTCAGGAGAAAGTCGTTCTCCTATCCGCGCGCTTGTTGTCTGTACTCGAGACTGTGTGGCTGTCGGTGTGTCGTCGGGGTAGCACCATCATTGCATACGTGGGATACCGTATCAAGGTACATGCCCAATTAATGCCATAACGGTTGAGCTGTTGAGCCTGTATATTATGAAAGTGTGCAATTTCAATTCTGTTGGCGAATCAGGATTGTCCTACGCGAGAGGGCACGGTGTCGCGTTTCGCATTTGATGTGAAGGAGCTGACTGAACCATCGCGTTCATTGAACAAGAAGGCTGCCTTCACACTCGACGCGCAGCGATTCGAGGTTATTGATTTATTGATTGTCGTGATTAATACTATTCTTAGTATTCTTCGTTGATGGATCGATAAAAAAATCAATTTTACTTCACGAACCTGATTTTCTGAAGAAATATATATCACTATCGATTGGTTTATTGTTTTTAACTTCAGATGAGCACGGACGTTCCCGCGAGTGGCGGCTCTGAGTGGGGGAAGAATAGCTGCTCCACGCTTGACGGAACCGCACTCTATTTTGCCGGTGGGGGATACGTGTTCGGAATCGTTATGACCGATGACAAGAAGGAGAAGCACGTGAAGGTACGAGAAAGGGGGGGGGGGAGAAGGGAGTTGTGTATTCTAGATGGGCGGCATTGGCGTGTGCGAGTCGGCTGTGTGTCTTCTGCACTGCGAGCAGCCAGTCACTGCCATTCACGCCGCGAACGGACAGCTGGTGGGTCGGACTGCCTTGCGGACTATAGTTCTATCCTCGCAATAAGTTTCGCTCGGTGGGGTAGATCAGAGGAAGACGAGTCAGCTCTCGGCAATAGCGCGCAAAACAAGAGAGGCACGGTTATGGCACCGTATTTCGGACTGCAAGCGAGGTAGATCGAAAACTATCGCTCTGGCGCAGGCTGTAGGTAGTCCGCGAACTAGGTATCCCTGTCTCTCTTCCAGTTGGTCGCCTGCTCGTCTGGCACTCTCTTCTCTGTTGATGTGTCCGCGTTCGCAGCCGACGCGCACCTCGGCCGCCCCTTCCACTCCCGCTCGGAAGTCATCATCGTGAGTGGAAAGTGGAGAGGGTTCATGGTCCCATCACGAATACCTTCACTTCTGCTCATTGTCTAGACCGACTACCGCGCCGACTTCCTTCATTTGCTAGACGCGCGCACGCTGCTCGTGTTCTCCGCCGACAAAGGGTACTGGTTGGAAAACATCGTGATCATCGTTCCACTTGATTGTCTGAAGGATGATGATCCGCCTGTCGCTGAAGGGTTTCGGCATTCAGCCCGCCATGGACATCTATAGGGTGCCCGGCGAGTTCTTCCTCCTCCCCCGTCCCGGAGTGCCCAAGGTGAGACAATCGATTGCTCATCGATCAATCGATCGATTGTTCTCTTTATTTGTTCATGATGTCGTAAGTACTGCAGGTGTCGTACTCTGCTCGTCTCGGCTTCGTGTTCTACAAAGAAGATGAACCCGTGTTCTTCCACGCCCACGGTAGGTGCGGGAGAGAGAGAGAGAGAGAGAGAGAGAGAGAGAGAGGGGGGGGGGGGAGAGGGAGAGGGGGGGGAGAGAGGATGAGTGTGTTGCAGACTGGTCCCATCTGGTGCGAGAGGCCTACCAGCGGGTGAGCGTCGTCCGCTGCAGCGACAACAACCACCTCAAGGTGCGCGGATTGTATTGGTTTCGAAAAAAATCCAGCTTGCAACGTTCATTTCTCAGCGCAGACCGCGCAGACCGCAGAAGAACACGGTATCATCAACCTCGTGGTTGTGGAAGATTATACAGTTATACAGTCCAGGGAATATTTAGTTCCGCCACCACGCGGCTCTCTAATAGCGGCAACTGATTTGCCCACCAACTGTAACAAATGATAGAAAATCATCTTGTTCAGGTGATATGGGCGCGCGCGCTCGGCCGTGATTTCCTCGTGCAGAACGACGCGTACGATGTGGTAGGAGTGAATTCTATCGTACTCATACTCCCTGCTTGTAGCGTCTCTTCCCCGGTGCTGAGCCGCATCCCTACGTGTTCCAGCTGGGATCTAGACTCGGAATCAAGGAGATGATCAAGGTACATTTGTCTTCTCTCTTTCACGTGTTATCCTGCAACCGTATAAATTATTATAATCTTCTCCAGACTGCCACCCGGGTGGCTCGTACCGGCAGTCTCTGGTCCCACATCGTGGCCCTCACTGTCACCGGCCGCGTCTGTCACTTCTTCTACAAAACTGGACAGCAAAATCTATTTGTATGAGTAGAAGAAATCTATCCCCCATATGTCATAGTGTGTCATCTGTTGCGCAGGACGAGGCGACGTCGCCGTCGATGGAGCTCGACCTGTCGAAGGACATCGTGGACGTGCACATCAGCACCGAGTCGCCGAAGGTGCTGTACCTGATCGATTCACGCGGAGTGCTGACGAGCCGCCGACTGCGCGACACCGGAGAGGGATATGCGAGTTATTTTTGAAAGCATAGTCGCTATCCAATTGTCTGCCACAACGTGGCTCTTTCGAGAGAAAAAAATCAATAAGTGTTAGGTAAACATGTTTTTTATTACGATTATTTCTATTTCAAAGTATGTTGCGACTGCGCCATTACAATCATCACAATCATTCAGCTGGACTCTCGGTCGGAGCGTGCCTACGCGGTGTGGGACTCGCGGCAGCATCCGAATGAAGCGAGGAAGGTGATTCGATTCGTGGCCAGAGATCGCGACGCGCCCCTCCTCCTCACACACTACAACACACAGGTGTGTTACCCTCATCTCATATCCACCTTCAACTATGTGCCGTATTCCAGCACACCAACGTGGTGGAGGCGTGGTATTGTCGTCTGGGAGTGCGCCTCGGCATCCAGCGGGTGCACGACTTCCACCCCGCCCACATGTGCGCGCGCTGTGACGGAGACGTGCTCCGAATGGCTATACATCCAAGCACGAACAATGGAAGCGATCAGCATGTGGTAGGCGAAACGCCCTTTTCTATTTCCATCTCACGTTTCGTAGCTCGTGGTCTGCTGTGCCCGTTTCTCTCCCTTCCCGCCACTTCCGGTCGACTCCTGGATGCGGGTGCGAGCGAGGGCGATCCCCTCGTATACGACCACAACGGACTGCTGCGAGTGCCCTTCCGCGGCGAGGGTGAGTAGCTGTGACGTCACTAGATCGACAATCACGTCACTCGCAGAGTCGGTAAACATTGCGACGCCGTCGTCTCTCCCTCTGCTCGTTTGCTCGACGGCTACAGATGGCCTGCCGCATGGACGTTCTGATGGATCTACGGTAGTTCAACGTTGTACACTGTGATCATTTCATTACAAGTTATGAAGCAGGCAGGACAATGAAATACGCCAACTGACAGTATTCTTTGAGCCAGAGCAGTATCGCTACAAAAGAATTTTTTTGCGATTCAAGTCGTTGTCGTGATGAAATGAAGTTGTTTTGATGATTATATGCAGACGCTCTCAATGACTGGAGCGTCTCCTTATCAAAATTTGGTGCGCGAAGAGTGAAGAGCATGCGCGCAAAGAGTCAAATAAGTTACTTCCTGTAGCGTGTGTTCCCCCCCCCCCAGGGGCTAATAAGTCGTATTCTTACGTGCTCCCGCTTGGACTAATATACAGACTCGAGGATCAAGGAGGTCATCAAAGTAGATCTTTCTTAGTTCCTCTTTCGAGCGCAGTGCCAAGACATGAATGCTGTGACGTCATTAGGATAACCACGCCATGTTGTTGCGACCCAAGTTTTGCTGTAGGCATCGCTCGTGTGTGTTGTTTTCTGCGAGCGATAGCCGGCCCCTCGCAGGCTATGAGTAGTTGATCGCGGCTGGCATCGATCTTGTACGAGCGGGTGCGCGAACATTGTCATTCTTTCCCTCGCTGTGTTTTTTATTGGTTTTATATGGTGTACACTTTTTCTTAAAGTAATCCATTTTCTAGCACTGTTAAAGAATACTTTCCGACTGCCAAAATTGTTATATTTTCTTATTTGAAACGCGATTCGAAAAGTGTGGCGCCTTCTCGTTTTTTCTTCGATTGTAACTAATTGGTACTGAATTTTGCAACTTTGATCATTTATATGAACGAATATATTGTGTACCTATGAATTGAATTGAATTTGAATTGGTACCTATGTTGCTTTGAAGTATTGACCCGTCAGAAAGTGATCTTTAAACACTGCGAGTCATCTGTCGCGAACTCAGAAGGCTGCTAAAATGGTTGCTAATATTTGTCTGATTTCTTCACATTCAGTTGTGTTTTAATATCTCTGTCTCTCTCTCTGTCTCTATCTCTCTGTCTGTCACTCTGTTTCTCTCTCTCTCTCTATCTCTCTCTCTATCTCTCTCTCTCTCTCTCTCTCTCTCCTCACCATCTTCCTCTTGTGGAGTGAGTACTTCAAAATTGCAGACTACTGTCATTACACGTCGTAATGTGATATATTGTACTCGATACTGAGTTTCACGCTTTTCACGAGAGACATTAGGGTGGTTGGATAAAGATCAGAAACCGTTCATAAATTTCAAATTGTCAAAACTTTGCGTCGGCGGGAATCGAACTAGCGAACATATTCTTGTTAAGCGAGAGCGTTACGTTAGCTACATAGGTGTGGTGGCTTTGCGAATTGGAAATGTGAACGTGAGATGAAATTTGCATTGTCCAATAGTTTAGTGTACTGTAGAACTATTGGACAACATAATGTTTTTAACGAGAAAAGTTGAGCTGAGTTCGAACGGAATGTTAATTGTGTATTAATTCTGTGTCTTTCAGGATTTTCGCTCCGCCACACTCGGAATGGACAGGAAGGTGAACTGCAGATGATTTTAACAAAATGCTCCCATTGATTTTTTTTATTATATAAAAATAGTTTTTTTTCTATTTTCTATCATGGAACAACTAAATTGAATGTGTACTGTCTCACAAGGTGAAACGTTTTGAATGTGTTCGTTCAAACAACATGATTTTCATGAAAATTATAGGCCATCGCCCAATTCATCGTACGGCAATACCACTGGTCAAACTGACGAGAATTTTTTTGCAAACTTGGCCAGGGTGTTTTTTCGTTCGAATACGGAATGAAATACGGAAATCGAAAAATCGAAAACTAGAGATCTCTAGCCATTCTATCGGGACATCTCCTCCAGAAAGTTGGGCGTTGTTCTCGAAATTCAAAAATCGAACACTAGAGATCGATACGCACCACTGATACGTGATACGCATCACACATCAAAATTTTGTGAAGATTTTTCAATTCCGAATGGAGTTATAAACTCCAGAAAGTGTCCGGACCGATAACAGGTTATTGATTTCTCAAATAGTGTCTGATGAACTTTTGGCGAAATTATTGCCGTTCGTTGACTAGCTGTCGCGCTGTTGCGCGCCTCAGCACTAGGTGTACAAGGTACAAGGATAGAAATATGAATGGGCGAGTAGCGATTTCAGTGGAGAAATTATCGCGCTCAAGCGCTTGATAGCGAATTCGCGCGGAGCGGTCGTTGGGCTGACCGCTCGCGACTGTGCTATCCGGGCTGTGTCGGCGGCGGGGATGTGGTCTGTTTGCAAATCGCGGATCAAAGATTTCGTGGATCAAAGACTGTACATGTTGTTATAAGCGAAGATGCAGGTCACAGCTCCTGACCAGTCATCCTTCTTACTTGTCAATCAACTTCATGCTCTCATTCTCTCTCTTTCTTCCACGAAAGAGATAAGATATTGACCCTCTGACGGATTTTTAAAAAAATAGGTTGACTATGCGTGTACAAAAAACGACACGGGTGAAAAGTAACAATGCGGAAAAGATAAATGTCGCAAGTTTGAGCGGGAAAAAGGCAATAGGCAGTGTTCTTGTGAAATAATGATTTTTACTTCATTTGTTGCTGTTTTTTTTAAATTCGTTATATATTTAAAAAAAACCGAACTCGTTTGAAAGGGAGATCATAAAAGGTTCTGGAATGATTGGGTGAGGAAGCGCTCAGTGTAGAGTGGGAGCCTCCTGGCTAAGAAAATGAGGGATGAGTGAGGCTGGTTCTAGAAAAGTATAGAACAACGTGGATGGCGATCCCAATTGAAATTGATGGAGTCGTTACGGTTATGAGCAACGTTCAACCGAGCGATTTACAAGATCAGAGACTGCCACGGCCGGCCCAAAAATGGTAAGTATCCAGATCCCACATCGAGTCTTGAACCCCTTTCTCCCTAGTAACAAAACAACGGAAACGTGGATCAAACCATTCAACCAACCATACCATATCACATTGTCCTCGAATTACAACTCATAATGATACAGAGAATTATTCGTATATGCATTTATGTCATTTATATATATACACAATAAATATACATCTGAATAAAAACGTCGACGATACGAGTGCATATAAGAGCAAATAGACACTAGGTGGGTGTCTAGCTTTCAGGATTTGAAGATTAGTGCTCATCACAGTTATCATTGGAAAAGTAGTGCTCAAAACAGTTCGTCGCTTTGCCCTAGTGCTACTTGATCTTCTCTCCTCCGTCGTGTCTCTCGTAGATCTGATCCAGAAGCGAGAAGGGGGCAGGATGGATGACAGCTGACAGCTGGAGAGGCCTGAGACATGTTGTGTGAATATGTCAAAAACTGCAACTTCTTGCGCTTGGATGGCATTCATATAGTACTCGCTAGTCGCCGAAGTTCACATGATCATACACTCACCTTCAATCTGGGTGCTTGTGGCGACTGAATCCGGAGATCACGTCGCTCTTATCAGACGACTGAGCAACACCGGCGCACTCAAAGAGAACATAAGCTCAATGCACCGCACCGGCGACATGCTACAGAAAGGAAATTTCGAAACAATATACAAAAATACAATAATAAACATAAAACATGAATTTAAAAAAAACAGCAACAAATGAAGTAACAATCAATATTTCACAAGAACACTGCCTATTGCCTTTTTCCCGCTCAAACTTGCGACATTTATCTTTTCCGTATTTTCACTTTTCACCCGTTTCGTTTTTTGTACACGCATAGTTGACCCATCGCACACCATGCGTGCACATAGGCCAAAAATAAACATGCGGGGGTCATGTTTAAGCGTCGTTAAAAATTCAAAATCGGCATTCAAACTGAGCGTGGCGTAATATAATACTGTATCTTTAAGTTTGGACGGATATTTTTCAAAACTAAAAAGTCATCGAAAAAACCTCTGTCAACCCCCGACTCCATAGCATATTTTAGAGGTGAGGGCGGGGCGATCGGAAAGAATGTCCCATCCTAATATATAGAGAACGCAACCGTCTGTAAGTGATGCGGCACTCTCTATATACCCGGGTCGGAGCCAGCGTGTGAGTCGCGCCGGGTTTGCAATATTTAGGCACCGCCCACTGGTATTTTATATATAAAACGTGTCTTACATGGAGTGTCGATTAGGACACAGAAGCCGATGGTGACCATACTGATATCAGAGATACACTTGGGGGTTACTATGCGAAAATCGTTTTCAAATCCACAGGACTGGCCATACGTTTCGAGATATTTACGTTTTAATTTATGGAGCTGAACCGTGTGGATTGCTTTTGCGGCTCGGCACTCTATTCGCGCAAGCTGTGAAATAGCCGGCGTTGGTCTAGTGATAAAGCGGTATCAAGCAGTACGGCGTGGGTGCGCACCCTGTCGACGCACGTCATTTTGCAGACAATCTCCGGACTTCGATTATTAGTGATCTTTCAGATCGCGCCCAACCATCTGATTGGACCTGAGAAGAGTGCCTTCGAGTCTTTCCTGAAGTCGCGATTTAACGCGAGAATGTTGTGGTTGGATCTGAGATACGTTTACTGTGCTTCAGGTGAGAAATTTATGTTCATATTTCTCTATATTTCGCGGATGTTTTACACTTGTGATGTGATGTGCTTTATTTGCTATGTGTTTCACACACTATCCGCTAAGGAGCATATCAACGTTGGGTATAACTACGACATCCATGTGATAAGAGATCAAAATAAATTACTTTTCGTAACTATACCGTATGATAAAAAAAATAAAAGAACATGAGATTTCAACATAAGGTCACATTTTGTGAAAAAAAGAAAAAAAAAACACTCCATGGACAACTGAACTGAACGAATTTTACAAGTTAACTCGCGGCTATAATTTTCGTAGTGAGAAATACTGCTTTGGAGTGCGTTACTCCACCTCTGGCAGGAGCTGCGCTTTCAAAAACTAGTCTACCTTTTTTCTCTTTTTTGAAAAAAAATGCGCCGAATTTCCTATTACTTTGTTTCGTTCATTTTCAACATTTGATTTATTCATTCTAAGTGTTTGTTCCAGGTGGTTTTTGACCTTATATCACGTGAAAATCGTTTTTTTATACAACAAATTTTTGAGTGGTGTGCTTGTTTAGTAAGTTTTCAGAATTTTCTCTTCTCGGGAGGGATTTCTATCTCGACGACGACTTCTGTGTCACGGAGGTTCGGAAGTTCATGGATACATGCTACATCAACGCTTTGAGCCTACAGGTATTTGGATTATATATTTTCTCTAAAAGTATTTGCTTGTCGTTAGAAACTAACAATAATAACAGCTTTTGTACGTAAAGAAGTCTTTTTTTCCAAAACATTCTTACTGAAATTTTGCCGGGTTGATGCACACTTGAAACTTATTTTACCTGTGCTCAAAAGCATGATAAGTTTGTCAGGGTAACCGGCTTCGATGTCTGGACCGCGTCTCGTCGCTTGTACCTTTTGCGAAGTGTCTGAGGGTGCTCGACCTCTCTCGCAACCAGGTCAGTCTCGGCGTGTAGATGAACGAGTGTGAGTGGTGTGTTCAGATCAATGATGTCGAGGAGCTGGCGAAGCTGAAGGGCATGCCAATCGAGTCGATCATCCTCGAAAGCAACCCCCTCTGCCAGCGGTTCGGCGACGCCACCGAATACCTCAAGTATTGTGTTGTTTACCACTTTCAGCTTGCTAATGCTTTGTTAATCTGTTTATTTTTCTCCGCCCCTGTCAGTTAATCCTTTTTGCCAGCGCGATCCAGCAAATCTTCCCCCGTCTCAACAACCTTGTGAGTTTATTCATTAATATCAAACATGTTTGTATTCCCCGGCTTCGCATTGCAGGATGGTCTTCCCGTTCCGCCGTGCGCCACCATGCCCTCTGTCGACGATGAGGACACCACCGAACCCGCAGCCATCGGAGACCTGCAGGCCATGAGTGTCGGTGAGTGGAGAGGGAGAGGGAGAGAGAGAAAGAGGGAGAGGGAGAGGAAGAGAGGGAAAGGGAAAGGGAGTGGGAGAGGAGAGGGAGAGTAGGTGAATGTAGAATGTGCGTGATCTATGTTGTTCCAGCTGCCGGTCCGTCGGACGACACGAAGCGGCAGATGGTGGAGCAGTTCTGTCGGCAGAGTGGCATGCTGCCCGAGTGGTCGGCCAAGTGCCTCGAGGACAGCAACTGGAACTATGAGGTGCGTGGTGCGAGCGAGGGGTCCCGGACAACATGTAATGGCTGGTGTTGCAGACGGCCGGTCAATTGTTCACGGATAGCCGGGCTGCCATCCCTGCCGAGGCGTTTGCCACCACCGCGTGAGCAGTTGAAGCAGTTCAAGATTGTAGTACCTCGTATTGGTGTAGTGTTTATTGTGTGACTCTTCGTGTTATGCCTTTGTTGCATTGATATTGTTTTGTGTCTCGTTGTACCCTCTGTCTCCTCCTGCCCGAGTGTGTCGCCCTCTCCTCCCTTGTTCGCATCGTCACCCTGCCACGCGCGTCTCCCGAAGTGAAGAGTGAAGCTCGCTGCCGTTTACTGCCGATGGCCATTCGGTCACACCCCAGCCGACTCGATTCCATTCCATCCCGCTATCCCATACCCATGGCTCCGGCCCCTTCTCTTGTCTGCGCGCGCACTGACAGTCTTGTCACATGCTTCACTCTTCACTTCGGGAGTTGTTGCGTTGGGTGGCGAGTGGAGCTGATGTTAGTATAGGGCGAGTGCGGTGGGAGACGATGCGTTGTTGATCTCTTATTCCATTTGAGATGATACACTTGGCGACTGCTCCTGCTTGTTGTCGTAATAATGTGTCTATACGATGATAGTACTAGATTACGAATGTTTTGATCATGTTAAATTAGTAAAAGATAATATTGAAAGTGTGTTGTGTTCTTATATGGGGAAGCCGGGTTGTCGGGACATCGAATATGGAGTTGTAACATGCCTGTATGGCATTGTCGAGAATGAAACAGTGATGGATTTTTAGAACCTTGCGATTTTGGAACAAGCTGGAATTACGGTATTTCGGATGAAAGCTGGAGTGAGAGTGAGGTGATCAGAAATTAGGCTTTCTCAAGTAGCTTGTATTCATTAACCGATTCATCTAATACACCCACTGTGACATTTGTACTTACAGTAGCAACATCGGGTCACTCAAGGTCCCACAGGCAAAATCAATCGATGGAAGGGCGTCACTTATTGTGTGTGCTTCTTCCTGGTATAATCTTGATTCACTGCGCTATTCATTATTCAATAATTATTTAATTGTATCTCATCTAGTACTATGCTGGACCGTCTTCCAATCGAGATCATAGTACACATAATGAAACACGTCACAGCGACCGTACGTGGGATCTCATTCTATCAGTGTATCTTCAACATCTTTTAGGATGTATTGCGATGCAGGCAGGTCTGCCAACTCTTCAAACAAGTCTTCATAAAGCATCGCAGATTTCTACCCAAATTCGATCTGGAGCTTTTTCTGTTTCTATTTCAATACAAACCTATGGTGAGTGTTTTACACCCGTTTTATCGATGTCATGTTATGTAAAAGTACAACTAAAACTGTAATTTATTTCTATATAAAAGTATTCTCACAACTACAAACTGTATTTTTTCTTCTTGAAATAGTGAGTACGTGGTAATTGCATGTTTCATTCTCTCAATTCCAGAAGTCGATTGCGTGCGTTTATTCTTTCACATACAAAGAACGTGGGCATGCATTTTGTCTATATTTTGGAAAAAAATTCGACATGTAAGTCAGAGTCACGCTCATTTTTCTAGCGAGGGATTGGAAGAGGTTTTAAGGGACGCCAAGGAGAACTTCAACGTGAGCTTTTCTTCGAACGAGGAGAGACTGCGATTTGCAATTCAAGACATTGGATGTGAAGGGAAAATAGTATCACTAAGAACGGTACGCGATTTTATATAAGTACAAATGAACACATGAAACCGATCTGCATAAATAAATAAATATGTTCGGCGTACTTATATAATCGTAACTTTTTACTATTAGTGTGGTCTGACGCGTTCGATGGATGAGCTAGCGGGTGAGACGGCCCGTCCATTCGCTACTAGCAACTACTACCATGTTAGCGACATCGATCCCAAGTATCTGCCGTGGCATCGGTATCCTCAAGAAGATCTGCCCTGGTTCAATCAGGAAGAATTGCCCATTCTGCCCGCCTCCGACGCCAACACTGGCGACATCACCTTCTACGTCAAGAGCGAGGACACGGCCGACTCGATCAAGCAACTCTCCCGCAGAATCGTCGATACGCCCACAAATGAAAAGTGAATTTTATTAATTATTATTAATTATTATACGAGTTTGAAATTTCAGGGGTTTCTTTGTGGTGAACGAGCAGGTGGCGCCGTGGACGCGTCTGAAGCCGGACGAGGAGTCTGCCATCCACACGAGCGTCGACGCCCGCTTCTCGGCCGAGTCTCGCGCACTCGACCTGTCCGAGTTCGCCTCCAGCCCTCGTGAGTGTTCAGCTGCGTATGCGTGTTGTATTTTTTCCTTCTCATCTCAACTAGATCTATTTTCTTTAATAAGTACTTGCGTAAAGAGATGAATTTTGTCTTATCTCAATGCAGCAAAAGCACATGCATAAAACGTTTACAAATACTAACACAAACCTGCACCTTTCTCTTCTCTCTATTCTCTTCTCTTCTCTCTCTCCAATTTCTTACTTAATCCTTATTCTCTGTTCACTTGTATATCGTTGTGTTCACTGGTTAATATCAACAGAACATTTCAGAGGGGTTGTGTTAGTATTTGTAAACGTTTTATGCATGTGCTTTTGCTGCATTGAGATACGACAAAGTTCATCTCTTTACGCAAGTACTTTTTAAAGGAAATATATGTCCTTTTGTTAAATTTCATAGAAATTTTTAATATGTGCTCAATCTGCTCAATTATGACTATTCATCTGGATTATATCAAAAACTAATATATCTCTCCCCCTCTGTTCTCTCCTTCTCTCACTGTTCCTTCTCTTTTTCACTGTTCCTTCTATCTCTCTTTCACTGTCGGCGGGCCCAAAACAATGCAAACCCGGCGCGAATTAAACGCTGGCGGCAGCGGTGCGAGCTACACTAAAAAGTAATGACGGGAAGGAAGGACACGCAGAAAACGCGAGAGAGCACGCTTTCGGCAGAGAGTCAGAGTGACTGGAAACGGCGTCCACCCACACACACACACCCACACACTGGCTCGCCTCATGGGTGCGCGGGATCGCGCATAACTTCGTTCAGAGAAGAGATACAAAGATGCCCGCGACAAGTGATCTGGCTTACGGAACGGTGCGAATCTAACTAACATCAATTGGATGAGTCCTTATTGTTGCTAATATGACCCGATATCGCTTCTTGAAAATTCTGGTGCGAGCCCTATCCTAAGCCAAAAAAGAGTAGGTCGGTCTAATATGGCCTTTCCTGTAGTCACGGTGTTTGGGGGCTTTCGCGGCGCGGTGGTTTGGGATGCGAGTCAATACCTACAAATAGGTCCCGTCAGAGTCGAAACAACATCGGCGACATTATCTTTAGTTTAAGAGTAGAACATTGAGGAATTGACAATCAGAGAGAGTAGATCACAAATAAATAAGAAACAGAATCCCTGTTTCGGTGCTCTATTTTTTCTCACTCTGTTCAGCTTTGACAGCCATTTTAGAAACATTGGAGAGTGATCTTGGTGTACTGTAACTGTAGGAATACGGTATCGCATAGCATCTTTTATTATTTGAAAGAAGCGTTCGTATTTGTTATTTATGTTCGACAAAATGGAGAATTCGGCAAACCAATCAACTAGGGCTAAATCTTCATTCATGGCACCATAATCTCCTTTTCGAAAATAGAATACCGTCTTCTTGAACGTTTGCAGCGGATAGCAGCACGTGATAAATTCTGCCTCGACCTGATAAAAACCCAAAGAATTGCAATAATCGAGAAAACTCAGTGATAAAGAAGATCCTGATGCCAGCGATTGACATCGTATTCCAGGGAAGTTTAGATCACCAGCTATTAGACGAGTGCCTTTAGGTAAATCAAAACGAACTTAGAAAACAAATAATTTGCGGAACATTGAAATTGAATTGAAAGTTTTGTGAGAATGTATGTGTTTCAGTGTTTGTGGGGAAGAAGCTGCAGCTGCAGCTGAGTAAGAACAACGTGATGCTGTCTGTGGCGGACCGCATCGACGAGAAGTACGGAATCATCACTGCCCTCTCACTACAGGTATACCTTACTTTTTGCATGATGCTGTGTTTATATGATTACAACGTATTAAAAATTCAACGTACTTTTACGCGAATAATTACAGAACAACCAGCTGCGCTACTTGGACTGTGCCGCGTCTCTTGTGCCTGTCGCCAAGTTTGTCAAGGTGCTCGACCTCTCCCACAACCAGGTCAGTCTCGGCGTGTAGATGAACGAGTATGAGTGGTGTGTTCAGATCGACGCGGTCGAGGAGCTGGCGAAGCTGAAGGGCATGCCGGTCGAGACGCTCTTCTTCGAGGGCAACCCACTCTGCGAGCGCCTCAACGACGTCACCGAATACCTCAAGTATTGTGTTGTTTACCACTTGTCAGCTTGTTTGTTTTGTGTTAATCTGTTTGTTTTTCTCGGCGCCTGTCAGCTAATCCTTTGCCAGCGCGATCCAGAAGATCTTCCCGCGTGTCATCTACCTCGTGAGTTTATTCATTAGTATCAAACATGTTTGTATTCCTCTGACACGCATTACAGGATGGTCTTCCCGTGCCGCCGTGTACCACCATGCCCTCTGAGGACATCACCGAACCCGCAGCCAAGGTGGGTGTGGGTAGAGAGTGACTTGTGACCATATTAGAGAGGGCGCGCCAGCGCCCTCTCGTTTGTACTGGATGTCCCCGCGCGCTAGAATGCTCAAAAACGACTTTTCCCGGATGAAGCACTTTTCCTCATTTTGAAGTGATTTCCACTGTTACATTGCATTCACATCTCTATTCGATAGAGTTATAGAAAGTTGTATTGAGTTTGATTGAATTTGAAGCGAGATACGGAGAGTCCGCATTCGAGTGCGGATTGAGATTGGTGTCGGGCGGGCGGGCGGGCGGGCGGGCGGGCGGGCGGGCGGGCGTCGGACAATCGCTTTCGCCCCGCCCCCTCTGTGTGTGAGTGAGAGAGAGAGGCGAATAGCGGGTGCGCGTCGGTATCCTCGCAGCGAATCGCGAACGTGTATGAAAATATAATTTTGTGAAACAAAACTTAAGAAAAGGACAGATATTATCTTTCAAAAGTACTTCCAAGTAAAAGTAGTTGGTTTGTACTGTTGTCTCAGTTGAGCAAAAGGACTGACATGTTTTCAATGGAGACATGTGCAAACAGGCTCTCAGCATTATTCGACGTGTTATGTTACAACAGAAGTTGTGTTTTTAGATAATAACTGCATAACTTTGTAAACGCGTTCATTATAATATGGCCGCTTTGCACTGGTATGAGAGAGAGAGAGCCTGTTGGCACATGTCTCCATTGAAAACATGTCAGTCCTTTTGCTCAACTGAGACAACAGTACAAACCAACTACTTTTACTTGGAAGTACTTTTGAAAGATAATTCCATTTGCAGCCGGGTTTCTGTCCGTCGGATGACATCCAACAGCTGATCGGACGTTTCGTGGAGGTGTATTTCGAGAAATACGACAGTTTCAATGTGTCGGAACGGAAGAATCTGATGGCAGCATACGATGACAACAACGTGGGTGGCGGACTCATGGAGGGGGTGATTAGTGTGTGTTTAGGCCACCTTTACCTACACGTTTGGTGTGATCAGCAACCCGATGGGAGGTCTCGGCGATTGTGTCTACGACACGTGAGTTGGGAGGAGGAAGAGTGGAAGTGGAAGTTGGAAGTATATGTGGCGGCTTGCAGGGAGGTGTACCGCCAGTACCTCGTCAACTCGCACAACATTGAGCAGAAGGAGGAGTGGAAGAAGGGCAGGTCGTCGCGCATTTACAGGGTGAGAGGGGACAGCGTTGCCGACTTCTTTTCCAATAAAAATGTTCGACCTCGGATAGTCTAGTGGCACTTGCGTTCTTCCATTAGAGTAGATCGCCTGCATCAGTCGTATGTAGCTCGATTTCATTCAATTGACATGACTATGCGTGTGTGTTTGTAGGGAGCGATGGACATTGCTGTGCAACTGGCTAAGATGCCCGCCACCAAACACTACCGCGAGTCGTTCGTCACCGACGTGTCCATGATGACGGTGAGGGGAGAGAGAGAGAGAGGGAGAGAGAGAGGGAGATGATCGATTTGTTTCCATTGCAGGCTAACCTGCTGTGCTTCTCTGTGCAGGGTCTGTTCGAGGACGCCCCTCTGGCCTCGCAGGGAGAGGTGCCCAAGCTGCGCTACTTTGTCCGCAACTTTGTCGCCGCACCCAGGAATGGAGGGTGAGTATTGGAGGGAAGGGGGACTGACTGATGTTATTGTGCAGCAACTCGCTCGCCCTGCTGTCGGATATGCTGTGCATCTCTGCCATCAACACGAAGCGGGTCGAGCGGTACAAGCTGCAGATGAACAAGGCCAACTCTGGCGCGCAGACCGGCCCCCAGCAGCCCACTGCGCCCGCCGCCATCGGAGGCCTGAGTGTCGGTGAGTGGAGAGGGAGAGGGAGGGAGAGGAGAGGGGGGGAGGAGAGGGAGAGAGAGTGGGAGAGGAGAGAGAGAGGGGGGGGAGGAGAGGGAGAGAGAGTGGGAGAGGAGAGAGAGAGAGAGAGAGAGAGAGAGAAGGGGGAGGAGAGGGAGAGAGAGTGGGAGAGGAGAGAGAGAGAGAGAGAGAGAGGGGGGAGGAGAGGGAGAGAGAGTGGGAGAGGAGAGAGAGAGAGAGAGAGTAGGTGAATGTAGAATGTGCCTGATCTATGTTGTTCCAGCTGCCGGTCCGTCGGACGACATGAAGCGGCAGATGGTGGAGCAGTTCTGTCGGCAGAGTGGCATGCTGCCCGAGTGGTCGGCCAAGTGCCTCGAGGACAGCAACTGGAACTATGAGGTGCGTGGTGCGAGCGAGGGGTCTCGGACAACATGTAATGGCTTGTATTGCAGACGGCTGGTCAGTTGTTCACGGATAACCGGGCTGCCATCCCTGCCGAGGCGTTTGCCACCAACGCGTGAGCAGTTGAAGCAGTTCAAGATTGTAGTACCTCGTCTTGGTGTAGTGTTTATTGTGTGACTCTTCGTATTATGCCTATGATGTATTGATATTGTTTTGTGTCTCGTTGTACCCTCTGTCTCCTCCTGCCCGAGTGTGTCGCCCTCTCCTCCCTTGTTCCCATCGTCACCCTGCCACGCGCGTCTCCCAATGTGAAGAGTGAAGCTCGCTGCCTGCGTGACTTGGCCATAGAAAAGAGGACTCTGGTCCCAGTATAGGGCGAGTGGGTTGGAGACGATACGTTGATGATCTCTTTTTCAATCAGGATGATACACTTGGCGACTGCTCCTTTGTTCGTTGTTGTTGTCGTAGTAATTGTGTCTATACGATGGTAGTACTAGATTACGAATGTTTTGATCATGTTGAAAATTTGTAAAAGATAATATTGAAAGTTTGTTGTGTTATTTTATGGGGAAGCCGGGTTGTCGGGACATCGAATATGGAGTTGAGAGAGAGAGAGGGGATGAATGATGAGATGTGTTGCAGACTGGGCCCACCTGGTGCGAGACTGGTGCGAGATGCCTACCAGCGAGTAAGTCTCGTTCGCTGCAGCGACAACAACCATCTCAAGGTGATTGCATAGATTTTGCCACATTCATTACTCTCACTCTCCTCGGGAACGCATAAGAACACGGGATAATCTAATTTGTGGTTGTGGAACGGAAGTGATGACGAATGATAGAGAATCAATGATCCGAACCGTCCAGCTCTCGTTGTAGGTGTTGTGGGTGCGCGCTCTCGGCCGCGATTTCCTCGTGCAAAACGAGGAAATCGCGCACCCTCGGATCCAGACTCGGAGTCAAGGAGGTCATCAAGGTACCGTTTCTCTCTCTCTCTCTCAACATCTTCTTCAGACTGCCACCCGCGTAGCCCGGTCCGGGGGCCTCAGGTCCCATATCGTCGCCCTCACTGTCACCGGCCGCGTCTGCTACTTTTTCTATGGACTGCAGAGCCTCTTTGTATGAATCTCCCCAAACGTCACCTCTGTCATCTGTATCCCAGGACGAGAAGACACAGTCGTCGAGACGAACATGTGAGATATTTTTGAAAGCATAGTGGCTATGCAATTATCTGCCACAGTGTAGCTCTTTCGAAAAAGTTCAATAAGTGTTAGGTAAACATGATTTTCATTACGAATTTTTCGATTTTAGAATATGTTGCGATCGCGCCAATACAACAAGCATTCAGCTGAACTCTTGGGAGCATCCGGGTGGAGCGAGGAAGGGGATTCGATTCGTGGCCAGAGATCGCACTTACTGTAACTTGGATTTTGGATTTTGCAACAAAAAAGGGTTACGGTAGGAGAATCAGAAGCGCGTGCTGCGCGCTCTATTTCCCTTGGTGATTCTTTCCGGATACACCTGCCTGCTCGTGTTTTATGTGATCCTAAACAAGTGTTGTCCAGGAGATCTCAATCATTCTCCCTCTATCTGGGCTGTGGCTGGGCTTACAAGGGGCGGATCCTGAGCCCTGAGTGGTGTCGTTGGAGGAATTGAGGCGTCTGTGCCACAAGGATTCTCTACGGGTCTGGATGTGATGGGGGACAGAGTGGAGTGGAGTGTGCGAGCCGGCATGGTCGCCGCCGCCGCCGAGGCCATCCAGCACATGGACGGACCGGAAGCCGACGGTGGGTCGGAGTTGTGCGAGCAAACAACGCCAGAGTTTATCCGGATTCTAGCTGCTCTCTCAATGGTGCAACCACCGCTCTTCGGATACGCTCTTCGGGGAGATGTTATACTGGCGCCGCGTGGGGCGTTAATAAAGATTGCGTATGAAAAATAATTGGGACGTTTGTGTGTAAAGCTGACGACAGAATGAACAAGAGTGTTTCAGGGACGTGGACGATTGGCGACAGCCAAGTTCGGAGAGTGATCTGCGTTGTTCTTTGTTCGTACTCGAGAGAGTGAAATGCATTAGTATCTCGCTGACAAATTGTTTTATAATCGACTGTACACAGGATATCCTTGACTGATCATGCGAACATCATCTACTACTCGTGTTTAGACAAAGAGTTTGTCCGGTCAGACAAAGAGTTTGTGGAGGGAGAGAAAGACACGAACATAATCTAATAGAAACTTTCGGTGTTGAGCCGTTTGTTAGTAAAGTCATTGAAAAAAAACTATGAAGAACGATTGCTGACTGAGCCAATTAACGAAAACAGCGAGAAGTAAAATCTCTGATGAAAAATAACGAGGTAAGGTAACACTCAAAACGTATACAACTGTACACTTGTGCATAAACTCCATAGCTATCTCGAAATCGAACCCCCTCCCCCACTCCTCGATCCACTCGTAGTAGAACGCGGGCCAGCCGAGGTCGAGAAGGGGAGAGAGGGGCATGGAGAGAGAGAGAGAAGTTGATGCATTCACTCTTGCGGATAGAAAGGTAGGCGGACTGAAAGAAGGGTATGGAAGAAAGGAAAAGTGAGTGATGAAAAGTGAGAGAAATGAATGAGGGTATATTAAGTGACACACCTGGTTGGACGGCTCGGACACCGATGTGAGCTCGATCATGTCATCGTTGTCGTTGAAGGTGATGAACCGAGAGGCAGAAAGCTGTAAGAGGAGACGATACTTTGGGAGAGGGAGGGAGAGAAAGATGGAGAAAGGGAGAGAGAAGGAGAGAGAGACATACCCGGGTCGGTGTCTTGTCGGAGCAGGCTGATGTATGCTGGCTGAAGAGGCGATCGCAGCATCCTCCCGACGACACTCACTTCAGTCTCTGAAGAAATGAACATATAAGAGATAGAAGATAGAGGAGAAAGACGTATAGTGGGCTTGCAAATGAGATTCACGCTTCTCACGAGAGAGATTAGGGTGGTTGGAAAAAGATCAGAGCCCGTTCAATGAGATTTTCAAATTGACAAAACTTTGCATGACGATGACCGGCGGGAATTAAACCCGCAAACATAATCTTGCCAAGCGAGAGTGTTACCACTACGCTAACTAGGTGTGGCAACATCTCTGCGAATAGGATAACTGTGAGCGTGAGATGAAATTTTCGCTGTCCAGCAGTTTAGAATGCTGTAGAACTATTGGACAACATAAACATTTCTGGCGAGAAATGTTGAGCTGAGTGAGTTCGAACGGCTTATACCTCATTTCAGCATTTCAGTTGGATGACACGTTCTCACGTGGCCTAATGGGCAATGCGACCTTGGGATTTGACGTTTGAAGCTCGGAGTGATACTTGTGGGGCTTGTCGACTGACCCATCTGTGCTCCTTCCTCTGCCAGCGGCCATTCCGGAGGGCGTGGACAGGATACACCTGTCAATGTACACATCGGCTCTTCTCAAAAAATATCACTGATGCCTAGTAAACTAATCATGTCCGGTCCGTAAAACCCAAAAAAAACCACATGGGGACAAAGATCAGTGTGTCTCGACGCATTAGCAGGTCTCAAAATTAGAATGCCGCCAGCTGCGACAAACACGCGAGCGAATCTCGCAGCCGACACGAATTGTGGGCGGCGCGTAGCATTTGAATGTCTGGTAGGAATCGATGCGGCCGATCGAAAACAAAAGGGGGTATCATTCACTCGTGTGCTCGCCTCGAATACACTCGGAACAACTCGGTGAGGATGACTGCCGTCATCTTTCCGCCTCCTTCACCGCCTCTTCCTCTTCCAGCCATGTCGCGTCGCCGTTCCCGCTCGGGCTCCGCCCCGCCCACCACCGACCCCATGTCGATGCTCAACTCGGAGAGCAGTGTCGACGAGGTAGTCGACGACATGAACCACCTCATCACCAACGCCGACGACGCCGTCTTCGACCGCATGGAGCTCGCCCTTGACCGCCTGGCTGTCCAGAAGTTCGTTTGTCTCGTCATCTAGGAGTACTGTATCCTACCGTAACCCTTTCAGTCGCGGTCGCTCGTCGTCGCTCGCTGAGACCCAGCCGCTGTCTGCCCGCTCGCGCGCCCGCTCCAACTCTGCCGGCAACACGGTGCGATTTCAATATGTTATCGATTGATTATCGATCGATCTCAGGTTGACCTGGCGCAGTTTGCGGTCAACGGCCCTCTCGGCATGACCTCGAACCGCACCGTGGAGACGGCTCACGATGGAACGATCATCGTCACTCAGGTATGTTAGCCACAGTACCCATGATTACTGTAACATACCGTATGCGTTATAGTCGATCAACCTGTTCGGCGCTGCCGGGCGCGGCAAGCATGCGACTCGCGAGCTCGTTCCTGTCAACGACAGCACCAAGAAGAAGGGCGGACTCGCGCTCGCCAACACGGATGTTCGCGTGCACGTCGGAGACAACGTCATCCAGATGGTCATGACTTCCACCATCAAGGTACCATTCAGTTATCGATTGAGTATCGATCGTTTCCAGCCCGGACCCGACTCCGCGCTGATGGACATGCAAAAGACCGTGGGCTACTCGACGGATCAGGAGAAGCACAACCTGGCAGTTCACTTCGAGAAGACCGTGAAGGAACCGGCCGCACCTCCCCGCATTGAGCTGTTCGGAGTGGCTGGACCGCTCATCATTGCTGTCAAGCACGAGACCAAGACGCAGAAGGGACGCTTCCGCATTCGCGAGGCGATCGAGCTGCGCACCAAGGGAGAGAAGAATGCGCCCGTCAAGGTGGGACTAGTTGAGCCACTAGTCATCACACCCATTCCATTGCAGGAGATGTCGCCTGTCATCCACTCTGCCGAGAACAACGAGAAGGCGCAGTTCCGCGAGCGCGTCTTCGTGGGTGAAAACGTCGTTCGCATCGACAGGGATGTGCTGATCAATCCGGACATCTCCGTCCTCCCGGCCACGCTGCTCACCGATGTGAGTTACTACACCGGGTTACTGTAGATTATGGTATACTTTGCAGAAGCGTCAGTACACTGCCGCGCCGGTTGACGACGGCGATATGAAGACTGCTCGCGCGTTCACCTCTCCCCGTCTTTCTCTGCCGGCCAACACTCTGCCTACTCTTTCGAAGGCCGACAAGTCTGTGAAGAGCATGAAGAGCAAGAAGAGCAAGAAGTCTGTTGATCCCAAGAGCCTCAAGAGCACCAAAGCTGCGAAGAAGGCGCCCATGGACAAGAGTGTGAAGAGTGTGAAGAGCAAGTCGATCAAGATCGACCCGGTCAGCAAGAGCATGAAGAGCGCCAAGAAGCCGGCGAACCTCGGTCGTCCCATCTCCATTGACAAGAGCGCCAAGAGCAAGAAGTCGGCCAAGTCTGTCAAGATCGACCCCTTTGCCAAGAGTGTCAAGAGTGTGAAGAGCAAGAGTGGAAAGATCCCCCAGCCGACCGACCACAACAACATGGGTCGTCCCGTGAACAGCAACAGTCAGCACCTCACTCCCAGAAACAGGTGTTTGTGTGTGGACATTTGTTGGTGTGACCGCGATCGTTTAGGTCTAATTCGAAATTGCGCACTGCCGTGTCGAACGCGTCGCCTCTGCCGGAGCGCGACCCGTCCGTGCACTCTGGCTGGGGATACGGCGAGCCGAGTGTGCGCACTGCGAACAGTGAGCGCACCGACGCCTACCCCACTGCCACCTCGCAATCGCCCATCTCCAACCGATCGATGTCGGCTGTGGTGCCTCTCAAGAGGTGTGTCGAGATAGATCGAGTACTCCTTGACACGACTTGATTCTGCACGACAACGTCTGTGATCGATTCCATTCAGGAATGCGTCTGTGGCGCCGAAAAGCGCGTGCGAGGACACATCGGCCGGGCACTCTCTCTCGGCTTCGGCTCGCGATGCGCCGAGCGGAGGAGAGCTCTCTGTACACCGCAGCCGCTCGCGCAAGCCCAAGCAGACTGCCAGCTCCATCACTACCCTCCGAAAGAACAGCCTCCAGAGGGTGCGTATACAGAAACATTCCTCCATGACCTATATCTATTTTTAGCTGAACACTGCTCGCACGGGAACGTCCAACTCAGCTCGTCAGCTGCCTACGGCGCGGCTGCAGCCCGAGTCGGAGATGCGCACTGCTGTGGAGCGCTCGCCCAAGTCTATCATGCCACCTTCTCCGGAAGCGTTGAGGGATGTGGCCCAGTTGCGCACCGCGCACTCGCAGACGCCTGTCAAGACTGCTCGTGCCCTCACTCCCAACAACCGCAGCCGCCGCCAGCAGCCGCCCACTCTCAAGGCGTACTCGCCGGACGCGGTGCGCACTGCCAGGCAGGTGTCGGAGGATGCGCGCTCCGCTGTCGAGCGGTCGCCTACCCGCACCGCTATCGCCCAGCCGTCCACTCCGATCCACACTGCCATGGACGACAGCGCTAGGACTGCGATGCGCACCGCCATGTACCAGCCATCTACACCAATGAACACCCGACTGGAGGTGAATTTTAAATTTACGCATTAAATGGTCTTATCAGCTTTTAATCATTTTATTTAGACGAGCCCTGTTCGCACCGCTATGGCGCAGCCTTCGACTCCCATGAACACTGCGATGGATAGGAGCGCCAGGACTCCTCTTTGCACTGCGATGAAGCAGCCGTCGACCCCCATGAACACTGCTATGGATAGGACTGGACTCAGCCCGGTCCGCACCGCTATGGCGCAGCCTTCGACTCCCATGAACACTGCGATGGATAGGAGCGCCAGGACGCCTCTTCGCACTGCGATGAAGCAGCCGTCGACCCCCATGAACACTGCTATGGATAGGACTGGACTCAGCCCGGTCCGCACCGCTATGGCGCAGCCTTCGACTCCCATGAACACTGCGATGGATAGGAGCGCCAGGACGCCTCTTTGCACTGCGATGAAGCAGCCGTCGACCCCCATGAACACTGCTATGGATAGGACGGGACTCAGCCCGGTCCGCACCGCTATGGCGCAGCCTTCGACTCCTATGAATACTGCGATGGATAGGAGCGCCAGGACGCCTCTTCGCACTGCGATGAAGCAGCCGTCGACCCCCATGAACACTGCTATGGATAGGACTGGACTCAGCCCGGTCCGCACCGCTATGGCGCAGCCTTCGACTCCCATGAATACTGCGATGGATAGGAGCGCCAGGACGCCTCTTCGCACTGCGATGAAGCAGCCGTCGACCCCCATGAACACTGCTATGGATAGGACTGGACTCAGCCCGGTCCGCACCGCTATGGCGCAGCCTTCGACTCCTATGAATACTGCGATGGATAGGAGCGCCAGGACGCCTCTTCGCACTGCGATGAAGCAGCCGTCGACCCCCATGAACACTGCTATGGATAGGACTGGACTCAGCCCGGTCCGCACCGCTATGGCGCAGCCTTCGACTCCTATGAATACTGCGATGGATAGGAGCGCCAGGACGCCTCTTCGCACTGCGATGAAGCAGCCGTCGACCCCCATGAACACTGCTATGGATAGGACTGGACTCAGCCCGGTCCGCACCGCTATGGCGCAGCCTTCGACTCCCATGAACACTGCGATGGATAGGAGCGCCAGAACGCCTCTTCGCACTGCGATGAAGCAGCCGTCGACCCCCATGAACACTGCTATGGATAGGACTGGACTCAGCCCGGTCCGCACCGCTATGGCGCAGCCTTCGACTCCCATGAACACTGCGATGGATAGGAGCGCCAGAACGCCTCTTCGCACTGCGATGAAGCAGCCGTCGACCCCCATGAACACTGCTATGGATAGGACTGGACTCAGCCCGGTCCGCACCGCTATGGCGCAGCCTTCGACTCCCATGAACACTGCGATGGATAGGAGCGCCAGAACGCCTCTTCGCACTGCGATGAAGCAGCCGTCGACCCCCATGAACACTGCTATGGATAGGACTGGGCTCAGCCCGGTCCGCACCGCTATGGCGCAGCCTTCGACTCCCATGAACACTGCGATGGATAGGAGCGCCAGGACGTCTCTTCGCACTGCGATGAAGCAGCCGTCGACTCCTATGAACACTGGCCTTGAGGTGACTTTTGTTCTTTTGTAATGCCTGATTGGTAATAATGATTACTTTTAGATGACCCCTCTGCGCACTGCGATGAAGCATCCGTCGACTCCTATGAACACTGCGATGAATAGGAGTGCCAGGACGCCTCTTCGCACTGCGATGAAGCAGCCGTCGACCCCCATGAACACTGCCATGGATAGGACTGGACTCAGCCCGGTCCGCACTGCTATGGCGCAGCCTTCGACTCCCATGAATACTGCGATGGATAGGAGCGCCAGGACGCCTCTTTGCACTGCGATGAAGCAGCCGTCGACCCCCATGAACACTGCTATGGATAGGACTGGACTCAGCCCGGTCCGCACCGCTATGGCGCAGCCTTCGACTCCCATGAACACTGCGATGGATAGGAGCGCGAGGACGCCTCTTCGCACTGCGATGAAGCAGCCGTCGACCCCCATGAACACTGCTATGGATAGGACTGGACTCAGCCCGGTCCGCACCGCTATGGCGCAGCCTTCGACTCCCATGAACACTGCGATGGATAGGAGCGCCAGGACGCCTCTTCGCACTGCGATGAAGCAGCCGTCGACCCCCATGAACACTGCGATGGATAGGACTGGACTCATCTCGGTTAGCACCGCGATGGTACAGCCTTCGACTCCTATGAACACTGCTCGTGCTAAGTCGCCGATGTCCAACCTCTACACCCCCTCGCAGCCCGTGTCTCGTCCTCGTAATCTGTCCCCGAATGTGGGTGATCGAAAATAGGTTTAAAATATTTAATCTGCTTTAATAGGTCGCGAAGAGCCCTGGATACGAGATGACTTATGACATGGAGACGACTGCTATGACGAGAGGCAAGGACGAGCCTGTAAAGGCTGTTGGTCAGCCGGCAGAGCGTCTCGAGTCTCCCACCGACAAAATGTTCGGATCGGTGAAAGACACGAAGCTCAAGTCGCCATCTGTGCGCACTGCTCGTGCGGCCACTACTCCGGATGAGTGAGTGCCTTGTTCATACTTCCCAATAACACTTCTCCATAGGAATTCTGCGCCGAAGACTGCCCGCGAGGCATGGGCGAGTGTGAAGCCGTCTCCCGGTCCGCGCATCATTGCCAAATCACCCGCCAAGGTGAAGCCGCTCGTTCTTCCCGAGGACAGTAAGAAGCAGAAACTCGCGGATTTGCGCGCCGGCAACCACTTCGGAACCAGTCAGGGCAAGGCACCCGAGAGTCCAAGTGAGTTGTCTTATTACATCTCTTTTATCAATTATTCACACAACAGAGTGTCCATCTGACGTGATCGGGCCGGCTGCGAAGAAGGTGCCGAGCGTGGCTGAGCCGGATCTCATCAAGGGCAGTCCGTCGGAGAAGACCGGACCTGACACCCCGAACAAGTCGTTGAACGATGTGCGCAAGGTGTTGTTCCCGGAGAAGAAGGACAGTATTTCTGCCCTGCCGGCCCAGTGTCTGGCCGGAGCCAAGCTGAGCCAAACACTCGTGCCCGCCTCGCCTGTCAACGAGAAGACGCCCATGTCCGTCACCGCCGTCTCCCCGACTTGTGTCTGTGAGTAGATAACTGACTGCAGTCGTTTCTAAAGAATGAGTTCAGCGAACTTTGACCCGACGTCCGAGTCCGGTTCGAAAAAGTCGTCGAGGAAGCCCAAGAATGCGCAGTCGGTGCGGCGCAAGCGCGCCAACCACTCCGATGCCATCGACTCCTCTTCCAAGAAATCGAAGAAATCCGAGCGCTCAAAGTGAGTCACAGTGATCTTCGATGTGTATTCTAGTTGTTGTTTTTAGGAAAAAGCGCGTAGCTCCGTTCACGAAGAACGTCGACATGGGAGCGGACTCGTCTGCGAAGAATCCGACCACCAAGAGCCCCGCCGCCAAGAGCCCTGCCCCTGGTGCCAAGAGCGCCGCCGCCCAGTCTCCCATTGCCAAGTCGTCGGGATACCCTACGGCTCGCGAGATCACACCCGTCCAGAAGTCGTTTGGATACCCGACTGCCCTCTCGATCCCTGCATCCAAGGCGGAGACGCCGAGCCAGCGCTCGTCTGGCTACCCCACGGCGTTGTCGCTGCCCACTCAGGGTACCACGCCCAATGCCAAGTCGTCTGGCTACCCGACCGCCAAGCCCATCTCGACCAGCACTGCCGTGTCTCCAATGACCAAGTCGTCTGGAGTGCCCACTGCTATCTCCATTCCCACTGCCTGCTCGTCTGGATACCCCACTGCTCGTGAGGTCGGCTCGCAGACCCCGGCATCGTCCTCTGGACATCCCTCGGCCAACGGGTACGCATTGCGATTATGGACACGGCAAATTGATCACTTCCATTGCAGACAGACACCACTGAAGTCGTCAGGCTGCCCAACCGCCATTTCCATTCCGGCCTCGCCTGCAGTGAATGGCAAGAAGAGCGTGCGTCCGGTGCGGCTGATAGGTCAGCCGAGGGACGCGAACAACAACGAGTTGCCGAAGCCTGCTGGCAAGACGCAGGCGAGCCTGTACCAGGCAGAACCCCAGACGACCGGGGAGATGAACCAGGTGGTGCTGCACGCCGAGCAGGAGGGCAACATCAAGGTACGCTCCTCCATCCACCCATCTACTGATCTCGCTCGTTTAGGTGGAGCTGAAGGTGAACCTGCGCGTGAATCGCGGATCGAAGCCGCGTCTGCGCGCAGAAGCCGGCCTGCGCCCGCAGCGCGTTGTTGTCAATGGAAAAGAGATCTGGAAGCAGCAGTGATTGCGTGCCACCTTACCATACTCATCTTATCACTTACAGTCCCGTTGTTACATTAGAGCCCCGTGTTTTGCTAGTTTCACCCCCTGTTTCTTAGAGCGTGGCCGCGTGAGTCACGAGTGCCAGCTCATTCATTTCCAGTTTTACTCGTTCTCTTCTTGTCCCGCAGAGCGCCTAACTCTCTATACAATCAACAGTTTACGCGCATCTCATTGTGAAATATAACGAAAGAGTGCTTCCATTGATAAACTGTTTTCGGAAAGTTTGTGTTACATGAAGGTTGAGATGGATTTTATGGGTTGAAAACTCTACTTCGCCGTAGTTTGACATTCGCTCTTCTGAGCTAATAGATTACTGTTTCGTTCCTTATTTTGAGAATAAAAATAATATCGTCTTGGGGAAGATCAACCATTCTTTCAATTCTAAAAAAAGTCCAACTGTGTAAAACATTTTATACCAAACCTTCATATGCATGTAACTGCTGTACAACAAAGCAATAATAAAACAAAAACAAAATTTCAACAAAACGGTGAGTGTAAAATAACAACGATTATACAACAACAACAACGAACAGTTTCTCGAAAACAGGAAAATGGTGGGCACAGTGTGTTGGGCATCAAACAGTGGTGGTGGATATCTGCATCTCGCACAGTCCACTTACTCCTTCACTCCAGTGAGCTTCTTGTGGAACATGCGCCTGTCACAGCAACACATCTCCGTCTCATAGTACCCTCCCTCTCCCGTCACGCCAACCACCTTCAGAGACGAGACACTGAAACGCAAACGTACTAGGGTACGTGAATCTCTCCAACACTCACCCATCCCTCTGGACGACTCGGAACGAGAAGCGAGTGCCGTCGATGGGACATCCGAGAGCGAGGCGAGAAAAGACAGAGTACTGAAAGGAGTACAAGTCCCTTCCACCTGGTCGCACTCACCTCTCCTCCCTTCTCCCTCGCGTAAAGAGTGACGACTGGGGCCGAGTCGTCAATCACCCCCACCACCGAGACATCGTCGAAGAAGAACACTTCTGGAACACCACACAGTTCAATACGTGTCGTACAGTATGTATGTCGTACCGCGAATAGGCGCTCCGTGGACGATCACGGCACCGTCTTGGACTTCCACCATCACCACCTTGCCGCACCGCGTTCCCAGCACCATGCAGAAGCCACGCAGAGAGCGCGCGCACACACACCTCACCACAAACTGCAAGAAAGTTTCGGTATCATAGAACTCGGGCAAGAATCATCTGGAGACCACCACGCACGTCGTCGTTGGAGTGTGAGCACCATCCGTCTCCCTCTCGCATGTACATGGTGCCGTCTCGATGGAGCGAGACCGCGTGCTGCCACGGAGTCTCGCCCTCTCGAGTCAGGTCGAACACCTTCACACCACCGGGCGGACACGCGATTCGCTCGCGCCGACGCGACGCCCCCCACAACAGCCTACAATGTGATGTGGCGTGAGAACATATCTTTCAAAACCCCTTCACAACAAGTGTTTGGTCGCGTTTTGAAGGAGTTTCGAAATGAGTTGCAAAGGACGTATCGGAGAGACTGACCGCTACTTATAAGTGAAAAGTAACAACAGTGGTGAACGTACACGACGGCGTCGTCAGCGATGAGATAGCACCGTCCACTCTCGGCGCGCAAGCTGCTCACTCCGCGCACATTCAATTCGGATAGCGATACGCTCCAGTCGTCCACAATGCCTGCCAACATTCATTTACATCGATCTTACTGCGTTGATCTGGGAGGCATATTACACGTTTCCTGTATTATTGTGAGCGTTGCCTCACCAGCTTGGTCGACTTGTAGACAGGTGAGCTTCTGTTGATCCATCTGTACGTAGAACACCCAGCCCACGCCATCTGCAGCCGTCGAGCACGCGAGCAGAGGGAGGGATGACGGCGGCGCAATGTGCATCGACTCTGCGAGTGACGTCATTGTCGATCTAATGATGTCACAGCTACTCACCCTTGCCTCGGAAGCGCACTCGCAACAGTCCGTTGTGGTCATATACGAGGGGATCGCCCTCGCTCGCACCCGCATCCAGAAGACGACCGGAAGTGGCGGGAAGGGACAGCACCGGACACAGCAGCAGCTCACCAGCGAAGATCTTGATCATACATTAGCGCCCGTTTGTTATGATGGGTGGCGCGCGCAGCGCGCCACGCCACTCCCATTAAACATTTGATCATAAAAAAAGAAACATACGACGCCGGTGCGTCGAACGAAGAGGAGAGTGCGTAGCTTGTGTCCGCTGTCATCGAGGCGAGCGAGAAAGTCGAAAGACGCATCGACAGACGGCGGGACAGGCGTAACGGCCAGGCGACAGCCACTACCACAGCACCACACCTCCACAGTAGACACACTCTGAAACATATTGGGATATTTTGTTGATTGATGGATTAGAAATCTCACTTGTGCGTTATAGCGCACGAGCAGGAGAGGCGCGGTGTGGCCGTCTCTCGGAATGAATCGCACCGCCTGCCTCGCCCCAGCCGGATGCTGCCGCTCATCCCACATCACTCCCACGCACTCCAAAGGGTGGCGAAAAGCCTACGTGTATCAAGTTAGAATAAGAAGAAAGTGGATACGTATAGGTCGTTGTTGTACGCTCGATATCGCCAAATCGATTCAATTCAAAGTCAAAGTAGTAAGACGATTAATGAACTTGAACAGACACACTTGTTTCGCTACCAATTTGTTTTACATTGGATTAGTTTTACAATCTATTGTCGACTTGTAGGTTATATTGGTATACATGCGGGTGAAAACTTACATGAAGATACGTGTTTGGTAGCGGTACAAGTGTGTTTGTTCATTCATCGTTTTACTACTTTGAAATGAACTTATTTGGCCATATCGAGCGTACAACAACGACCTATACGTAACCACTTTCTTCAGGGCAACAACCTCAGCTCGGTCGCCCGGATCACACAGTGTCGATCGGCTGATCAAACCGCGCTGGTTGACAACGTAGAGCATCTTGTGTCGGGTGATGTGGATGTCGACGACGTCATTCGTTGTGTCGAACAACACCTCAGTCGCCGTCGAAGTCGTCTGAATGACCATACAAGGGTACTACAATTCAACAACAACATACAAGCGGAGTGTCGCTAGAGCCATACCCTTGGATTCGAACCAAACTGCTTAACTGCTTAGTAAGAACCGTAAATGTATATATGTGGTTCTCAATTTGGTTCAAATTCTAGGATGTGGCTCTAGCGACACTTTATGTCACCGTCACACCGTCTCGGACTGCTCCCATCCGCGGTAGAGGAGATGGGCGAGCGAGCCGGATTCGAAAAGCGCGACGATGTGACTCCACTGGCCAGCCCCGCGCGACACCCGGCACGCCTTCTGCAAGCTCTCTCTCTCTCTCTCTCTCTCTCTCTCTCTCTCTCTCTCTCTCGCCCCCATCTCTCTCTCTCTCTCGCCTTGATCTTATGCTTGACTCCATGCTCCGATCCCAGCGGAAATATGTACGGCTTCGGTTCGATGATAGGAAGGAGACGCTGGAGAAATGATCAGCGGATAAAAGAAAGAAAAAAACTCCTACCGCATCGTATGAGTCGTTCTGCACGAGGAAGTCAAGGCCGAGCGAATGCGCGCAAAGAACCTGAAAAGATTAAACACGACACTTTCACGACATACTAGAACAGTTTCTCCTTTCTCACACAAACTCGACTGAGTGGCCACCGGCCAATCACATTTCCCATTCATGATTCATATGATAGGATAAATGAATAAATGGAGTACCTCTAGATGTTGGCGCTATCCGTTCAGAGGGGGCAGGATGAATTAATTCCCAAGTCAAGGCACTTTTACCCTGTGCGCCAAAGGGCGCGGAAATTATTGCTTTCGGTCCCGCGCGTCTTCGGGGGCTTGAAAAGGGGTGAAATGAGTTTTAGGACCTGTTTTAAGTCGGTTCCAGAAATGTTTAAGATTTCTCACCATAAAATACTTCACTTTTTTCAGTCATTCACATCTCAGCTCAATCTTTGTTTCCAAAGCTGAAACTTTGGATTCTAGCATTATTTAGGTCAAGGAACACAATGGTAGGTATAGAAAAGGTCCATTTGATCCTGGGGACCATCTCCTAATCGAGTGGTATATCTCAGTTCAAGTAATACCATTTGATCTGAAAAACAACAGAGGTATGTTTTCGAATCTCCTGAACAATATGTGATGGTTAATATTGTTGGCTGAGTGCTGGGGACCACTCCAGTCATACAAGGGACCATAACCTCGCCGATTCATCCCAGTTTGGCCGATTGGTCTGTAATTTGGCAGAGATATGTTTTCAAACCTTCGGAACAATTTCTCATGCTTTCTAACGCTGACTGGGTGCTGGGGACCATTGCAGGAGTAGTAAGGGACCAAAACTTCGCGAAGTGTCCCGTTTTCGGCTCCCGACTGCTGTGTAGCATGCGGTGAGTTATTAGGTGAGTAAAGATCATATATCACACTACAACAAGTTTAAGTGGACCCAAACCAAGCGCCAAAAAGAGACCATAATTGCAGGAAATACTTTTCTGGAGATGGGTCCAGCCACTTGATTCCACAGCCATGCCGTGAGTGGAAATCAATGAAAAGACACTCAGTTCACTGTATACAACCCATTTACAATCTCTCTTTTACCGGCCAGACTC
>CAWZYM010000487.1:0-65135 GCA_963966185.1 Rhabditoides inermis | reverse complement strand
CCTTCCCTCCTTCCCTCCTTCCCTCCTTCTTTCCTTCTCTCTTTCTCTCGTTCTCTCTTTCTCTCGTTCTCTCTTTCTCTCGTTCTCTCGTTATCCCTTTCTCTCTCGTTCTCTCGTTCTCTCGTTCTCTCGTTCTCCCTTTCTCTCTTTCTCTCGTTCTCTAGTTCTCTCGTTTTCTCTCTTTTCTCTCTTTCTCTCTTTTCTCTCTTTCTCTCGTTCTCTCTTCTCTCTTTTCTCTTTCTCTCGTTCTCTCTTTCTCTCGTTCTCTCGTTCTCTCGTTCTCTCGTTCTCTCGTTCTCTCCGTCTCTCCGTCTCTCCTTCTCTCCTTCCCTCCTTCCCCCCTTCTCCCTTTCTCTCTTTCTCTCGTTCTCTCGTTCTCTCGTTATCTAGTTCTCTCGTTATTTCGTTTTCTCTTTCTCTCGTTCTCTCGTTCTCTCGTTCTCTCGTTCTCTCGTTCTCTCGTTCTCGCGTGTCTCCTTCTCTTCTTCTCTCCTTCCCTCCTTCCCTCCTTCTCCCTTTCTCTTTTTCTCTAGTTCTCCATTTCTCTCTTTCTCTCGTTCTCTCTTTCTCTCTTTCTCTCTTTCTCTCGTTCTCTCGTTCTCTCGTTCTCTCGTTCTCTCGTTTCTCGTTCTCTCGTTCTCTCGTTTTCTCCGTCTCTCCGTCTCTCCTTCTCTTCTTCCCTCCTTCCCTCCTACCACCCTCCTTCTCTCTTTCTCTCGTTCTCTCGTTCTCTAGTTATATCGTTCTCTCTTTCTTTCGTTCTCTCTTTCTCTTGTTCTCTCTTTCTCTTGTTTTCTCGTTCTCTCGTTCTCTCGTTCTCTCGTTCTCTCTTTATCTCGTTCTCTCTTTCTATCCTTCTCTCGTTCTCTCGTTCTCTCGTTCTCTCGTTCTCTCCGTCTCTCCTTCTCTTCTTCCCTCCTTCTCTCCTTCTCTCTTTCTCTCTTTCTCTCGTTCTCTATTTCTCTCGTTATATCGTTATATCGTTCTCTCTTTTTCTCGTTCTCTCGTGCTCTCGTTTTCTCGTTCTCTCGTTCTCTCGTTGTCTCGTTGTCTCGTTGTCTCGTTCTCTCGTTGTCTCGTTCTCTCCTTCTTTCCTTCCCTCCTTCCCGCCTTCTCACTTTCTCTCTTTCTCTCGTTCTCTAGTTCTCTCGTTATATCGTTCTCTCTTTCACTCGTTTTCTCTTTCTATCGGTTTCTCTTTCTCTCGTTCTCTCATTATCTCTTTCTCTCTTTCTCTCTTTCTCTCTTTCTCTCTTTCTCTCTTTCTCTCTTTCTCTCTTTCTCTCTTTCTCTCTTTCTCTCTTTCTCTATTTCTCTCTTTCTCTCTTTCTCTTTTTTCTCTAGTTCTCTCCTTCTCTCCTTCTCTTCTTCTCTCCATCCCTCCTTCCCTCCTTCTCCCTTTCTCTCTTTCTCTCGTTCTCTAGCTCTCTCGTTATATCGTTCTCTCTTTCTCTCGTTTTCTCTTTCTCTCGTTTTCTCGTTTTCTCGTTCTCTCTTTCTCTCTTTCTCTCCTTCCCTCCTTCCCTCCTCCTCCCATTCTCTCTTTCTCTCGTTCTCTAATTCTCTCGTTATATCGTTCTCGCTTTCTCTCGTTCTCTCTTTATCTCTTTCTCTCTTTCTTTCGTTCTCTAGTTCTCTCGTTCTCTCTTTCTATCCTTCTCTTCTTCTCTCCATCCCTCCTTCCCTCCTTCTCCCTTTCTCTCTTTCTCTCGTTCTCTAGCTCTCTCGTTCTCTTTTTATATCTTTCTCTCTTTCTCTGGTTCTCTCGTTCTCTCGTTCTCTCTTTCTATCCTTCTCTCGTTCTCTCGTTCTCTCCGTCTCTCCTTCCCTCCTTCCCTCCTCTCTTTTTCTCCTTTTCTCTCGTTATATCGTTCTCTCGTTCTCTCGTTCTCTCGTTCTCTCGTTCTCTCGTTCTCTCGTTCTCTCTTTCTCTCTCCCCTTACTAAATTCCTACTGATCGCAGCCACCAAAGTACATCTGTCTCTCTCCAAACAGCGTGCTCTCTCGCGTGCTCTCGCGCTCGCCCGCCAGCAGAGGGCTAGCTATCAGCTAGCGTGACTGGAAACGACACCCACCCACACGCTGGCCTTTCGCCTAGTGCGAGTGCGAGATCGCTCATAACTTCTTTCGGAGAAAAGATACAAAGATGCCGTCAATTAGTGATCTGCCCTATGGAACCGTGCGAATCTAACTAACATAAATTGGAAGACTTCACATTGTTGCTAACATGTCCTTTGGATATCGCTACTTGAAAATTCTGGCGCGAGCCTTATTTTAACCCAAGAGAGAGGGCGCTGCGCGCCCTCTCTAATTCATATGAATTTCGGTGATAACACGGGATAAGAGAAGGAGATACAATAAGATGCTCGGGAGACAGCAGCCCCCGTCGTCGGTCCGTATCCCTGCGACCCGGTACAACCGCACTCTCCCCAGAAATCAGAGTTAACATGATCTATGTAGGGAAAGTGCAATCTCATCACCCGAAACGAGATAAAAGTGAGTGAGAAAAACGGTCTATATGTGCCGTTTGTCACCACTTCTGAATAAGAGTTGCCCCAGCTTCATATTTTAGAGATTAGTGGGGTCTTGTATTTTAAGTGAACTGAAAATAGTGCCGTTTTTACTATGGAAATTTATATGATTATTTAAGCTCTTTCTGAATTGGTGTTTATCGGGAATATTTACAACGGTTTGAGGAAGCAAGTTCCAAGTGTTAACAACCGAATGAATTATAAAAGACTGTTGAATTGTGTTTTTGGCGTTACTGTAAAGTTTATACCCATTGGAACGGTTCCTAGATGATCTTGACTTGGAATCAATGACGTCAAAAGGGTTTTCTGACTTGATATATCCATACAGATAGCTATGTACTAGGGTAAGGTTGCTTTTCATTCTACGCATATATAGTGTTTCCAGTTGGAGAGACTCGAGACGGTTCGCGTAGCTCATTTTCGGAAATATTGCCTTTGTGAACTTTCGTTGTGTCTTTTCCAATGCATTCGTGAAAGTTTTGTTCATTAGACATAACACTTCACTGCCGTATTCGAGAATCGGTCTGATTTTGTATATGAAGAAATTTCTATATAAATCTTTCGAATAGGAGAAAGTCCGCGGAACAAGTATAGCAAGGGCAGATGCTTTTCGTACTTGAATGAGAGGTTTTGGATGTCACAAGAGATGCCTAGAGAGACATGGCCCATAATCCCCTTGTTAGATACTCACACGAGCCGAGAGGCTCGCAGTGGAATCCCTACCGAGAGGTTGACCGACTGAGGGAAAGACACACGACCAAGGAGAGAACCCTGACTAGTGAACCGCGGACCACGTACTACCGTAATATCAATCACATGACAGAACACAAGTGCACGAACATGTTTATGAATACCACGCGGTAGTGGAAAGGGGAAAGGTTAACGTGGGGCGGCGATAACAAGCCAGTGGTCAGAGACCATTGCTCTCAGAGGGCTTGTCGGCCGCGCTCATACTGAAGCCCGGAACAGTCGCGCTGTCCGCTTATATAGGCGGCCGGCGCGCTCTCGAATCTTCTCTCAGCCAATCAGCGGCCGCGGTAGATCAGTGGTAGGTCGGCGGTGAGTCCGGCCGGCCGTTCCCGCCCCTCGTGCTGCGGCACTGGAAGAGAGAGAGATTAGCACTCGAGCGAGCAAAGGGAGTGAGAGTGCATCAGCGAGATAGCGTGTCGCCTCGCTGACACCTCCCCCCTAAACAAATGCATCGACACCGCACGATGCCACCTACATAAAAGGACTACGACTAATTCCTGAAAGGATTACAAATCTACAAGTGTCTACGACCTATTAGAGTAACAAACTACTGAACAAAGTAAAACAATGTAAAAGAACAGACCACACTTCAACGCGTCCCGACAGATGTCCCTGCACTTGCTCGGCTCGACTTGACCATGCCGCGGCAGGGTCGTCCGGTGTTCGGCTCGAACTGGACGACAGTTGAGTTCGACCGCGCATCACTCGATCTCGTCGAGACAGAACGGACACATCGTCGGAAGCGCAGTTGTACAACCGCGTAGTAAAGAGGAATCGATCATAGTGCCACGTCGCCCACTGGTCAGAAAGTATGAGAATAGTAAGAAGATTCACGTGAACTGGGGGCGGCGGTAACAAGCCTTTCACGTAAATCGTACTCTACACTACTCAAACTCATTCGCGCACGCCTGTGCACGCTGCGGGCTGTCAGCTGGCTGCGCACACTAACTGTCAGCTGGCTGCGCACACTAACTCGAACTCGATAACTACAAAAGAATACTTATACAAGCCGTAAATACACGTAAAGTGAACAGCACAAACTACAAATTACTCGTAGCATCGGCACGCGCTGAAAAGTGTCAAATTGGCCCTCTACCCAACTCAACGCGTCCGAATCCACAGTATCCATGGCAGAAGCGTCGTCTCTCCGACGACGGCCCTTGCGAGTGCGCTGGTTGTAGTGTCCGCGCTTCGGATTCGGCCTGGCGGACGAACTGCTGCTCGGTTGAATCCTCCTCCCTATCCAGGTTCGGATCAGCCGCGTCGTGTAGCAGCGGCGCAGGTCGGCGTCAGGGAACGTCGGTGTGTTCGGCGCTGACAGCACGCAGGTGCGTCCTCTTGAGGTGCGCGGCGAGTGGTCCAGATGGGTCCGTCCAGCTGAAACACTTCTTCAACCTGATCCTTGTGCACTCGCTTCGGAACGAAGTCGGTAGCAGTACAACTGACGATCTTCAGGTAGGGATGTTCCACCTCGATGACATGATACTGTCCCTGCCACGGCAGCGTCAACTTGTGACTGCTGAATGAAGAACTCAATCAGATACATTTCTATCGCCCACCGCTACGTCCAGAGGCTTGATGGCAGGGGTCTTGTAGCTCCTCCGTGCTTCTGCCGGCTGTCTCTCGCCCTTTCTTCTAGACCGCGAGAGTAGTGATGTATCCCATCGTCGTTCTGGAACTCGTTCACCTCCATCTTCTCAACTGACCGCATCACTCTAGTAGGCCACGTCAGCGTTGGTGGTTTTTTATCAGCACCTCTTCTCGGCCGTGGGCAGCAGAGTCGGCTGCATCGTCAGTGTGGAGCGGCAGGCCACGTCAGCGTTGGCGGTTTGTGATCAGCGCCTCTTCTCCGTCCGTGTGCAGCGGCGTCGGCTGCATCGTCAGTGTGGAGACAGGCCACGTCAGCGTTGGCGGTTTGTGATCAGCGCCTCTTCTCCGTCCGTGTGCAGCGGCGTCGGCTGCATCGTCAGTGTGGAGACAGGTCACGTCAGCGTTGGCGGTTTGTGATCAGCGCCTCTTCTCCGTCCGTGTGCAGCGGCGTCGTCATCTTGTTGAGATTCCGGAAGACGGTGTAGAGACGGAGGCTGCCGTCTCTCTTCTGCGCGCAAACGAGGCTGTACATAAACTTGGTTTGCCTTGTAGGCACAATCCTCTCCGCATCTATCAGATCCTGAAGATGCTAGTTCACCTCTTTGAGGTGTTTCATCGGAACTTCATCAAGAAACGAACCATGTAGTTCGTTTTCCGCGTCGGTAAACAGACCGATATCAATCAAATCCGCCTCATACGAACCGAGATCGTATGATGATGTTGAACATGACGTCACTGAAAATGCTCAAATAAATCTGCCATCTTCTCCTTCTGCTTCTCCGCGATAATACTCATAACTGGAGCAAAGTGTTCAGCATATCGAGCGGTGGCTCGTCCGGCACGGTCTGCATATCATTCTCACTTTTGAAAAGACAAGACCGCGATATTCGTAAGACAAGATAAGAAAGTTGTTTGCGTGGGCGGCGATGACAAGCCAGGGTCGCGAGCAAGCTCACTAGACAGAGAGGAGGAAGAGACAAACTCACCAGTAAAACCACACCTGGACCGACGTCATCACACGCTCGGAAACAGGTCACCACATCGGCAGTGTGCTGTCCCTTGTAGACGACCGCGTCCGCGTTGGGCAGTTGGCGATGTGCACCTCTTCTCCGTCCATGGGCAACAACGTCGACTCCATGGTGAGCTGGTGCTTGACGAATCCGAGTCCGTCCGTACACCACTCCGTCACCTTCATCTGTCCCGTCCGCCACGCTGCAATCAATAAATGACTCAACTCTGCATTTGAGTGCGCGTCGCAATAACTTATCCTTCTCCACCTTCTGACTCGGACCTCGATCATAGTGACGATGGGCACGCTGCGTCCCTCCATCTCGAATCTTCTGTGGTCGTAGTCGATGGGCCAGCGAGATAGCTTGCGGAGAAACTCATTTCCGATACTGAGCTGGAATCCGGCGTCGTCCCTCGGCTCGGCCATGTAGTGGAGATGAGCACAGTGGGGTAGCTCATTCCGTTGAGCTGTACGTCCACCGTCATCCTTTCGTGGAAGCTGACCTTGACATTCGCCTTGAGCTTGTGTCGTCGGCGAGTCCATCTGAACACACACCGATGATAGGCGCCACTGATGAGTGGCACACGTTGATGTTGGCGCCGGTGTCGAACAGTACCAACATGCGGCACTCGTTCACCTCACACGGAACCTGACAGCTCGACCATGACGTCATCATCAGACGGAGCTTCTGCAGCCTCCTTGTAGTTCTCGTCGCTGCTCTCATCGGTTGCGGGTGTCTACGCGACCTCCTTGTAGTCGCCGTTCTCATCGAGAGAAGGAACCACGTCATCCTCCGTCTTCTCGTACTCCTCCTCCTCGTATGAGAGAAGGGGCAGCTTCGGAAGCGTGAACGCGTCCTCATCTTCAAAGTGATATTATAGTCACTCACCTGCTGCATCAAGAACTCGTCGTCCTCCTTCTTCTATATGGCCTCGTCTACCGAGTCCTCGAACACGGCCGCGACCATGGCAGATAGTCCTCCTTGTCGTTGAAACGCGGATCCTCTTCCACTTCGTCCGGAATCACTCCAGCATCGGAGAGGGCGGGCAGAGAATAGAGAGAAGCATGTCGTCGCTCATCTGTCCGCTGCTGTCCATCACAGAGTCGGTAAACACGTAGTCGTCGTACTCTGACTCGTCGAGCGAGTTCGTAGTGAACTCAGTAGGTGCAGAGTTTACATCTCCGAACTGCTCCGTGATGTTCGTCTGCAGGGTGGAAAGCACGTGCGGCTCGCTCCTCTCGCGGTGAAAGTATCTAAAAGCAGCCAAAGTCACACATCCATAGCACGCAGTAATCGAAGAAGCAACCAGGAAGAGACCCATCATACCCCACGATGACGTTACCTCCGTTGTTGATGACGACCAGAGCAGACCTTGATGTCCACACGAGTGGGGCTTCGGCCGTTGCAGGAATCACCCTTAACGAGTGCGAACATGTCGATGAGCGGGCTGATTGCGCTGGCGAGCCATTTGGCGGACCGTCTGGCGCCCCGCGTCGACGACTAGAACGTTCGCAGTAGACGTGGCTGAGCATCTTGTCGTACAGATCGTCGCTGCTGCGCTTGAACTTGTCTCAGGCGGCGGGCACGTTGTCGCATCTGTTTCAGCTCCGCGTCCTTGATATCCGCGCGGCCCTTCATCTGGTAGACGGGTACACACGATTGGAAATCTCATGGGATTCGACCCATCGAAGCTCGCCAAAGTTGTCATCGGCATCTCGCGCATCCATCACCACAACATCGTCTTCCGTCTTCTTGATCTCGTTCACCTCCGCAATTGCGTCGTTGAAAGTACTGACCCTGCATCGTATCGCGCATGATCGTTCACCTGTTTCAGCTATTGCCTCTTGGTGCCGCCGGGAGTACGAATCTCGCAGTCAGCTCGCTTGGAGAGCTGGTCGAAGGTGCTGCCAGTGTTGTTGTGCAACGCGCCGATCCTGAAAGTAACATCTTTCGCTCGTGCTCGGCCCTTCGTCGAAAGTCGAGCGCCTCGGAGTAATAGATTTCGTGGCATAACTGCAACTGGTACATAAATCCGTATATCCCGCGCATCACAAGAGAGAAAATAGAAAAAAAAGGAGGAAGTTTGGTTGACTCGGGGCGGCGATAACAAGCAGGGGCGTGAGCAAGCTCACTAGACCAACAAGAGACCGAGATAAACTTACCTTATTCCAAACTTACCCGGCGAGAGAGAAGCGCCGCTCTAGAAAAAAAGCCCCTGCAAATAGAAGGGTTGAAGTCAAGGAAGCGCGCGCGAGCCGCGAAATGATGACCAAAAGAACGCGAGCGAACATTCGAGAAAACACGCGAACACCGACAATATGAATATGAATAATCAGAAAAAGAGAGAGAGAAAGACAGACAGATAATTTAATACAAAGTAAAAACACTGATGAGGGACAGTTAGACCACGTTGCTACTCCCCTGTGCGAAGTCCTAACCCATGTTCTACCGTCCAACACCCTTTCCTATAGCAATGCATACATCAACCAGCATGGTCCCCGTATGTCCGCGACGTATCGCAGAGCAGGCAATATCTAACCGACCGCTTACCATAGAAGCTCCGACTAGTTCACTACTGTCTAACATACCACCACTATAGTGCGCCACCACCTACTAATATTCTTAACGTGATAGGCGGGCTCATGATTAGCGTCTGATGCTTACCATAGAAGCAACTTCAACCCTCAATGCTAACCGAATGGACCTCGCGTGGGAAGGCTAGTTTGGTTTAACGGAGGGGCAGGGATCGTTTTGCATCCCATCCCTACGGGCGCTCCAGCCATCACGGGCAGGTTATCTCGCCTTGGTACACGTGGACCCGCGCGAAAACCATCCGGGGACGTCACAAAAATACGCGCGAATAGTCCACCAAAGGGAAAATCGACCAGCTGGATTTTCTCAATTTCAGCAAAACCCCATTCAAGTGAGCGCGTGGTCAATGCGCTCAACAAGAAGCAATACAAAAGAACAATTGATACTAATTAACAGTTGATGTCTAGACCCTCAATGCTAACTAATACCAAAAGACGTTCACCATCCGGGAGGTGGTGAACCGGCTCGCCGCGGCTTTCCGCCCGCAGACGGTTTTTCGTTGGCGCTACGCGAACACGCACTCATCACCGGTGGCCCATCCAATCAAATAGCTACTCAAAAAGTCCAAAATAAATGCCAGCCACTACGCCTCATCGCTACAGCGGAATAGCGCAGTGATACACATTGAATGAAACTAAGTGATTGCTAAAGATTGCTCGGAAAAGTTGATATCAATCGATATCAATCGATATCAATCGATAATCATCGATATTCCCGATTTCCGAAACGAAAATATGACGCAATTGTTGCAAAATAATAGGAAGCTACGAACGCAGCAAATGCGCCGTAAACAACAAACAACAATGCACCCCACTCACACGTTCACTCCGTGTAGAATGACGATGAGAAAGTTGGAATCCGCGGCACGTGCAGATAGACGGAAATAGCGGCGAAAACGGCACCCTCGTCACAGTTCCACTCGCAGTGGCGGCCGGGCTGGGGTGGGCGGGGCATGTGGCACACACATGCCTCCCCCTCGTATCGATCGGCCCTCTCTTGCCGCCCGCGATCACTGAAAAGCGGGGAAGAGAGAGAGTGTGTGATCGGGGAACCGAACAATTAGAACGCGCGCGCTGTCTACAACTGATAAGCACTGCTACTGATAACGCGCGTGATAACAACAATACTCGAAACAACAAGTAACACTGAGCGACGAAACTACACATAGAGGTGGTATCACACTACACACTCTACTGTATCGTATCACCCACGTGTACTTTGGCCTCTTTTGTATGAGCGGCCTGGGGAGGAGACAGAGAGATCGATCATCTCTTCTACACTCCGCGCGCCTCTGCAACGTAGCTAAAAACTCGCCTCAACTCACCAGATAATGTCTTCCTCCTTGTCTCTTGACCTCGGACTTGTACCGTCATGCACGCGCGTACTCACTCCATTTCACTTGAAACGGAGAGAAGAGAGAAAGGTTTTGCATTGGGCGGCGATAACAAGCCAGGTCGCAAGCAAGCTTGCTAGACAGAGAGGAGGATAGACAAACTATACCTGGATCTGGCGAACGGCCTCCCTGGTTGTGACCATCTCAATCGATCGGCGGTGGATCGGCAACCGTCCCTCCAAGTGTGTGTACTTTACACGAGAAGGGGCGCGTCCGGTATGGTTATTACTCTATACCGGAATCAGTTCATGACGCTGAAATCAGATTAGAGCACAAACGAATAACCCACTACTACAGCTACTACCACTACCATACGAATCGCGAATTAAACGCCACTCGACTGCTGCCAATGAGAGGTTTTGGATGTCACAAGAGATGCCTAGAGAGACATGGCCCATAATCCCCTTGTTAGATACTCACACGAGCCGAGAGGCTCGCAGTGGAATCCCTACCGAGAGGTTGACCGACTGAGGGAAAGACACACGACCAAGGAGAGAACCCTGACTAGTGAACCGCGGGACCACGTACTACCGTAATATCAATCACATGACAGAACACAAGTGCACGAACATGTTTATGAATACCACGCGGTAGTGGAAAGGGGAAAGGTTAACGTGGGGCGGCGATAACAAGCCAGTGGTCAGAGACCATTGCTCTCAGAGGGCTTGATCGGCCGCGCTCATACTGAAGCCCGGAACAGTCGCGCTGTCCGCTTATATAGGCGGCCGGCGCGCTCTCGAATCTTCTCTCAGCCAATCAGCGGCCGCGGTAGATCAGTGGTAGGTCGGCGGTGAGTCCGGCCGGCCGTTCCCGCCCCTCGTGCTGCCGGCACTGGAAGAGAGAGAGATTAGCACTCGAGCGAGCAAAGGGAGTGAGAGTGCATCAGCGAGATAGCGTGTCGCCTCGCTGACACTTGTTTTGAAATATGACTATCGGGACTGAGGTCAAAATTGAGTTGAATACCTAGATCGCGTATATTACGCACCGAACGTAAAGGTTGACCCTCACATGTGTATGAATACATAGGATTATTCTTGCCAAAATGCATACACTCACATTTAGAAACTGACAGTTTCATTTGTCTGTCAATGAAAAATTTAGCTATCCGACGAAGATCGGATATCAATTTTGACTCGAAACAGGGAGTACTCGATGACAGGTAGAGTTTTAGATCGTCTGCATAAATGTGAAATTTACTATGTTCGATAACGTCTCCGATATCGTTGACATACAACAAGAACATGAGAGGACCTACAACACTTCCTTGAGGTACTCCAGATAAGACATCTAACCAATCAGATAATTTGTTGGATATACGCACACATTGGGTCCTTCCAGTCAAGTAGTTTTGTAGCCAGACAATCCATACGCATCACAGATTTGTATTAATCGCAACATCAAGATATATACTATCGACTATCCGTTTTGCACCCAATTCGCTACTAATAAATGAGACATACTCCACCATCTGTGAAATGGTAGAGCGTCCATCTAGGAACCCAAACTGCTGAGGTGCGACAAGATGATTAGACCAAAGATGTGTACGCATCTCATAGACTAACATCCGCTCAAGCACTCTACAACTTGTACAAGTGAGCGAAATAGGGCGGTAGTTATTTACAATAGAAGGATCATCTTTCTTATGGACCGGCACTACTATAGATTGTTTCCAAAGGTTCGGCATGTTGCCTGTGGTTAAAGATTCCTTGAAAATCATGGACAAAGGTTCAGCGAGTACAACAGCTAATGATTGCAGCACAATACTAGGTATATTGTCCGGTCCATATGAGAGTTTTCGTTTGAAGTGCTTCAAATATGTATAAACACGATCCGGATCCAGATTTATATTCATCAGGCTAACAGATGTCTTACTTTGCGCTGAGAATGGTTTATGGTCATCTCTTATAAATACTTTTGAGGAGATGTTTCAATTTTCTATCAGTTACCGATTTCTTGCTGGTTGGGGTTGCTTGCATTTCAACCACCAGCTCACCATTCACACATTTCACATCGAAAACGTGCATTGTCTTTCTGAAGTGTCGCACCGCCTCTCGGCAATTGCGCATCACATTTGTCCGGCTACCGTATGACCCGATACGGTATCCCAACTGCTCATCATTCAAATAACGTGCACACATCTCTTTCTTATCGAGCGTGATCGCCTCTTGCACTCAAATCCAAGTTACTGAAATGTATTCCAGAAGATTCCAGAACACATTCTTTATATAGTCATCGTCCGACCACAACAGCTTCACCGTTGTGTTTATATTACCAGTATACATGATGTCTTTCGGATGTTGCATATGGAAGCCTTTCGAGCAGTACAAGTACGGCTTAGGCACTCCACCCTTCACGTTCTGTATGTGGCCAACAGTCGTTGCGAGCGTCCTCTCTAGCTCATCAATACTGCTCATTGCCAGCTTGTCATTCATTGCAAAATAATATAGGCGCGAAATCACAAATGTCTTGATTGCGTCTCGCAGCTGATCGCCACTGAGCGAGCCTCTGGCTGCTGCCAGCTTCCTCATATCGATTTTCATTTGTTCGAGTGATTCAGTCGGTTCGATGATATCGCGAAAACCGACATTCACACCTAGATACTTGTAACTGTCTGATTCACCGAGTACAGTTATACACTGGTCATACATTTTTGTCTCTTTCGTAATCACCCTTCCTTTTTGGATAGTGAGTGTGCCACATTTGCGCGGCTTGAATATCAGATTAATCTGTTTTGCATCATCTGCCATTCTCTCCAGCTGATATTGCATATCCGAATGGTTCTTCGTAATCACCGCCATGTCGTCAGCAAAAGCCAGCAGTGAAAACTTTTGACCAAGGACTTCCATTGGTTTGACTCTCTTTTGGTGTGTTCGGATGATCATCTCCAGAACAATATTGAACAAAATGGGTGAGATTGGGTCACCCTGTTTCACTCCTGCGTTCATTGATATGCTTTTAGTCTGATCGTGCTTTGTGTTTACGCGGAACAATGCTCCCTCGTACAAGTCCGCAATGATGTTTCGAAACTCTGGCGGGAAGCCAAAAGCCCTGAGGGCCTCGAGTATCGCTATGTGTGGCACACTGCCAAATGCATTGGCAAGGTCGAGCCATGATACACAAATGTCGCCTTTTATCGCTTTGACATGTTGAATCGGCGTTCGGAGAAGCGCAATGTTCTCCAATGTACCTTCTCTGTTCGTGAAGCCCTTCTGGCAGTCACTTATCATTCCTTTAATCGCACACATTCTCTTTGTCAAGAGACGAGAGAGAGAGAGAGAGTGAGAGAGAGAGCGAGAGTGAGAGAGGGGGAGGAGGGGATGACCCAGCTTACTCGCAGCCGTATGTGCTGGGTGAGCATCCGCCGGCCGAAAGCGGCTCACACGCGCGCATTGAAGACGCGGACCGGTGTCTGAAGATGGTGTTCGCCAACGAGATACTGTGTAGGAAGACATTGCAGGGCGTGGCACTCATGGTATCAAAGAGAGAGAGAGAGAGAGAGAGAGAGAGAGTGAGAGAGAGAGAGAGAGAGTGAGAGAGAGAGCGAGAGTGAGAGAGAGGGGGAGGAGGGGATGGACCAGCTTACTCGCAGCCGTATGTGCTGGGTGAGCATCCGCCGGCCGAAAGCGGCTCACACGCGCGCATTGAAGACGCGGACGGGTGTCTGAAGATGGTGTTCGCCAACGAGATACTGTGAAGTAAGACATTGCAGGACGTGGTATCCAGAGAGAGAGAGAGAGAGAGAGAGAGAGAGAGAGAGAGAGAGAGAGAGAGAGAGAAAGAGAGAGGGGGGAGGAGGGGATGGACCAGCTTACTCGCAGCCGTATGTGCTGGGTGAGCATCCGCCGGCCGAAAGCGGCTCACACGCGCGCATTGAAGACGCGGACCGGTGTCTGAAGATGGTGTTCGCCAACGAGATACTGTGTGGGAAGACATTGCAGGGCGTGGCACTCATGGTTCATGGTATCAAAGAGAAAGAGAGAGAGAAAGAGAGAGAGAGAGAGAGAGAGAGAGAGAGAGAGAGAGAGAGAGAAAGAGAGAGAGAGAGAGGGAGGGAGGAGAGAGGGGGGAGAGGAGCAGAAAGAGAAAGATGGGAAGAGAGGGAGAGTGAGGAAGAAAGAGAGGCTCTCCCCCTCTCTCGCCCCCTTCTCAGAAGAAGAGAAGAGAGAAGAGCGTCAATTCCATCATATAGTCTTATAGATGGTGTTCGCCAATGCAACGGAATTTGAAGACAGACAGAGCAAGTGTATGAGACACAGAGATGATGAGATGAGAAAAGATGGATTGTGAGTCCACCCCTGTGTACAATATGAGCCTGACACGATACTTTGACTTGTGTTAGAATAACTTGACCTGAATCGTCTCCTTAGAATTACGGTAGAAGAATAATTACAACCAGCGCGGCAGCGCTGGTTGGTTTGTGTTAACCCTAGTCGCGCGCTAGAATCGGCAAAAGGCGATTGAACGAAAGGTTCCTTAGAATCTTTACGAGAACAATGTGATGCTGATAGATGTTATCAGGATGTTAAAAAATGGTTAAGTTTCGATTTTGGTAACGCTAGCTGTTGTAGGAAGCGAGATACGCGCGCGCGCCCCCTGAGGGGCAGGCAATCCCCCGTGTACGGAACGTTTTCTAGGGGGGGGGGGGGGGTGGCGCGCACCGGCTGCCCCCAGCAGACAGGAGGTGCACAATCCGCACTGCCTGTGGATTGCACTGATATCGTTTAGATCGCGTGCTCTGCCGTGCGCACAGTAGTGTTGTGGTTAGCGATTGCGCCCGTTGAGACACATGGCTCGAGTTCGGTTTCGGCTGGCGGCAAACCTTTTGTAATATATGATTTTACATAGAAATGACATTGGAATTGTAAATTTTCCCATCAGCATCACCTAAACTCTTTTTTGCAAATTTTATACAATTTTGGACTCAACAAGGTGAGTGAACTGTTGGATTTCTTTTAAAAAAATGTTTTGTGGTTCATGTTAATGTAGATAGATTTATATGAAATCCAATAAAAGTACATTCATTATCTTTTAAAAGGACTTCCGTAAGAGAAGAGTTTGTGTTACTCAATGTAATGCAACAAAAGCTCATGCATTTTATCAATCGAAATAGTACACAAACCTGCTCCAAGAGTTCAACAAGTTATATATATAATCGATCGGATACCGAAATCAATTTCCCGACATACAACATTTGCTCGCGTTAGTTTTTATTACAGAAAGAGCAGGTTTGTTTACTATTGCGATTGATAAAATGCATGAGCTTTTGTTGCATTACATTGAGTAACACAAACTCTTCTCTTACGGAAGTCCTTTTAAAAGATAATTTAATCTGCATCGTCCCCTTAGAATTACGGTAGGAGAATAATTGGACCTGCATTGTCTCATTAGAATTACGGTAGAATAATAAGTTGACCTGCATCGTCCCCTTAAAATTACGGTAGGAGAATGATTTGACCTGCATCGTCCCCTTAGAATTACGGTAGGAGAATAACTTGACCTGCATTGTCTCATTAGTATTACGGTAGAATAATAATTTGACCTGCATCGTCCCCTTAGAATTGCGGTAGGAGAATAATTAGAAAGGACGATGCGCGCCCTTTTATCCCGCGTGCAATGCCTTCTCACACGATATCTGGTTGGCGAACAGAGCCGCTTTCGGCCGGCGGATGTACACACAGCACACACAGCTGCGAGTAAGCTGGTCCATCCCCTCCTCCCCCTCTCTCTCTCCCTCTCTTTCTCTCTTTCTCTCTTTCTCTCCCCCCCCCCTCTCTCTCTCTCTTTCTCTTTCTCTCTTTCTCTCGCTCCCCTCTCTTTGATAACATAAGCGCTACGCCCTGCAGTGTCTTCCTGCACAGTATCTCGTTGGCGAACACCATCTTCAGACACTCTTCGTAACCCACCGTATAATCGGTCGATATCAGTGGTGAGAGCCCCTGTGAAGCGGCTCCCACTAGCGAAAGCGTCAATTAAATTTCATGATCCTACTTTTCTCAATCACTGTTGTGTTGTTTCCTGCGGTCGGCGGTCGGCGCTCCCCGAAAAAACAGAGAAACATGGCTCGGTGCAAGGGACACATAAGAAGAAAACGTGCGAGTTGCGGATTGTCATGAGTGAGCCATTTTCACATTAGCATATATGAGGGGCGTGGCCTGTCTGATGGCTGGAGGGAGAAGGAATGACGGGCCGCCTTCGAGAGAAAGCGCGCGCGGCGGGCGGTCGACCAGGTATTCCTTCCCACATCACTCCATATTCCCCCTCCTTCCTCTTCATGTGCACCATTGTTGTTTCAGAATGCCTGCGTGAGAACCGAGAGAGTCTCGTCTCTCCCACTGTCTGCCCCTCTCCGTTCCTCTTATAGTCCCATCGGGATCATCTTCTATCATGGATCTGTCAGGCGAGTGTTATGTGTCAGTATTGTTTCGAATGGTTTTCGTTTCGCCTGTAACCAGGATACTTTTCATGATGGCGTCTTGCCATATCGGGACGAGCAGAGTGGATCATCTGGGAGGAATATAGATCATCTGGGACTGAACTGGACTCTGGATAAATCGAGACATGCAGGTGTGCTAGTTGAACATACGTAGTCATATATTATGATTGGATAGTGGTTGCAGGAGAGTGGGTCCGTTTGCTGCTACCTATGAGTATCGTCCCCTGTCGAAGGACATCAATCAACACTAACCCATGGATATCGACAGACATATTCAGGTGCGATCGTGTTAGGACTACTGTAGATTACAGTATGCCTCGATCAATCTATAATCGATTGATATCACTCTAGTGACATATTGGATTATTGGATATTAGTTGCAGGTGTTTTGTCTCTTGATTCATCTGTTGCTCCGTTTAATATTGTCTTCTATACATCTATCAACACATGGATATCGACTGCATACTGAGGTGTGGCTAAATTTGGATTACTGTAGATTACAGCATGCCTCGATCAATCGATAATCAATTGATATCACTCTAGGACTGAACTCAGGGACTTATAACTTATATCAGAGATAAGATTTCTTTGTAATGTGATATATATGAGAGAGAGTGAGAGAGCGAGAGAGAGAGAATATTTGTAATTGGGAGTGTTTGTATAATAGTGTATGTCAAAATTCTTTTCACCTTTGCTGCCTATACTCAGAAATATCGTATATCGATTGTTAGTTTTAGCAGTCGGTATAGTAGAATGTAGAGAATATGATTAGGTATTTCATGACGTTCTACCTTTTTCACCACCTTCGAAATCTGTCACGATGTTCCGATTTCAGAAGAACGCTAACATCTCTCACTCCTCTCTTCTCATTCATCATTCGTGGAGCTTTACTAGGCAAGTGTTCCCTCTGGATTGGTCCTTCTCCAACCCTTCCTTGCTCTGTAACGCTGGATTTTCATGGATCTTCGCTGCGAGTTGGAGACTGAATGGACGGTTCGAACTTTGGATAACAGAACGGCAGAGAAGGACTTGGGGCGGATATGGATGAAGGGTACCTGTGTCTCTGTCTCCCTCCCTCTATCTCATCCTATCTCTTTCTCTATCACTCTTTGTGAGTTGCGTAGGTAGTAGTATCATATACTGGTTGGAATGTTGTTGTTGTTGTTTTGAGCGGGGCCACTAACTCTCCTTCCACCCTTATGGTGGTTGTTGCTAGAAGCTGTGGTCTCTTGAGATTGGTTGTGGTGTTTTTTTGAGCGGGACCACTAACTCTCCTTCCACCCTTATCGTGGTTGTTGCTAGAAGCTGTGGTCTCTTGAGATTGGTTGTGGTGTTTGTTGAGCGGGGCCACTAACTCTCCTTCCACCCTTATGGTGGTTGTTGCTAGAAGCTGTGGTCTCTTGAGATTGGTTGTGGTGTTTCTTGAGCTAACTCTCCTTCCACCCTTATGGTGGTTGTTGCTAGAAGCTGTGGTCTCTTGAGATTGGTTGTGGTGTTTGTTGAGCGGGGCCACTAACTCTCCTTCCACCCTTATGGTGGTTGTTGCTAGAAGCTGTGGTCTCTTGAGATTGGTTGTGGTGTTTGTTGAGCGGGACCACTAACTCTCCTTCCACCCTTATGGTGGTTGTTGCTAGAAGCTGTGGTCTCTTGAGATTGGTTGTGGTGTTTTTTGAGCGGGACCACTAACTCTCCTTTCACCCTTATGGTGGTTGTTGCTAGAAGCTGTGGTCTTTTGAGATTGGTTGTGGTGTTTGTTGAGCGGGACCACTAACTCTCCTTCCACCCTTATGGTGGTTGTTGCTAGAAGCTGTGGTCTCTTGAGATTGGTTGTGGTGTTTGTTGAGCGGGGTCTCTCTCTCTCTCTCTCTCTCTCTCTCTCTCTCTCCTCTCTCTCCTCTCTCTCCTCTCTCCCTCCTCTCTCTCTCCTCTCTCTTTCTCCTCTCTCTCTTTGTGAAACTATTTTCATATCGTACAGGTTCATATTCAACGACAGCCAGAGTGTACCAAGTCTCTTCTCCAATCATTGTTGATATCATGATCCCGTATATCGTTGATGTATCGTTTCAACATATGGTCATTGACATCGAGTCAGAAAAGCACTCGGTGTTAGCTTACATTCTTCGTCGTTGGTTATGTGGAGTTTGGTGTGTTGTTGTGGCAAGCTCTGTTTTCTGTTTCACCCTTTGTTGTTATGCGAGTGTAAATTACGCGAGAGTGATCATGTACATATGTACATTTCATGACAAATTACACTGTACACTGTAGAATAGAAATAGTATGTGCAGGTATTCAAAGCATAGGTTATAGGTATCCTATTCTCTCGTGCGACATCAAATTTCCTCAAAGTCATGGCGCAAACAGACTCGATCCTCAGCATAGGACTTCCTATCATACATTTTCCATTCCGCTTCTTCATAAATGAACGTCTTGGTACTGCTTCTCTCTCTCCTTTCTTCTCTCTCCCTCCCTCTCTCCATTTCTCTGCGCAAAAATCAATAATATTTATGTTTCAACGCATCAAAATCGATACGAATACAAACAATATCGAAATGCTATACAACACACAACATCGACAAGAATATTAGTTACGCATCAATTCATGAAGATACCTGTGAATGGCTCAAAGAATGGTTATAAAGAATGGCTATAAAGAATGGCTATAAGAAAGTAGTGCTGCACGTATCTATCTTGTCTGTCTCCCTTTCCACTCTGCACCCTAAAAGTACCGGATGACAACTGGAGAGATACCATAGTCATCCTCTCTCCCTCTTCCCACCTAAAGACGGCAAAAGATTGAAAAGACCCACTAGCTTCCCCATGGTGGGTCCGGGCACGAAAATTTCAAATGGATGATACGGTAACTAAGAGCTTTCATGTTTTCGTGAGCTTACGTTTCACCAGAAATTGATAAGAAATGACCGTCATTTCTTCTCGATAAACGCAGTGAGGTCACTCAGAATTAGCAGCCAGCAGACATTGCTTCTATGGCGCAACTAGTTAAAGTTTCGCCTGACAATCGCGGGTCGCGGGTTCTGATCCGCTGACGAGTTTTGCTACAACTCTTTCGCTGCAGTCAGCCTGCCTGCGAATCATAACTCGTGCAGAATTCAGTCAATCATTTGGTATTTTTGTCCACTTTACCTCCACTTCATCTCCTCCTGTTCACGCGGACCACTGCATCCCGTCCAGTCCGCTACTATCCCGTCTCATCCTGGAATCAATTGAGTCAGGTCACTCATCCCTCGAACTATCCCCCTTCTTTCCTTCCCCACTCGCTTCTCCTATCATATCTCATATCGTACATCCCATCTAGCATTTGCTTGTAGCTCGGTATATGATGCTTTAACCGATTGACTAACCGATTTTTGATGAATGTATAATCAATCAATCACCCTCCCACACGCACCTCTATGCGACACAGTAGCCCCTCGGGCCGCCCATCCTCTCCTCACTTCTGCTCCTCATCCTTGGCCCCGCCCACTCCATACACACACTTGCCCAGCCTCACACACTCCACACAACCCTGCAACAGATCAGAGAGTCTAGAGATCTGAGATTGATCCGAAATCGGTATAGCTGTAGGCTGTACATGAGATTGCAATGTCCTACTAGGGAGGTTCACTCACTCTCCTCGTCCCCTCCCCCCACTCACCCACACACTCCATCCTCTCCTCACTTCTACTCCTCCTCCTTGGCCCCGCCCACTCCATACACACACTTGCCCAGCCGCACACACTCCACACAACCCTGCAACAGATCAGAGAGTCTAGAGATCTGAGATTGATCCGAAATCGGTATAGCTGTAGGCTGTACATGAGATTGCAATGTCCTACCAGGGAGGTTCACTCACTCTCCTCGTCCCCTCCCCCCACTCACCCACACACTCCATCCTCTCCTCACTTCTGCTCCTCCTCCTTGGCCCAGCCCACTCCATACACACACTTGCCCAGCCGCACACACTCCACACAACCCTGCAACAGATCAGAGAGTCTAGAGATCTGAGATTGATCCGAAATCGGTATAGCTGTAGGCTGTACATGAGATTGCAATGTCCTACCAGGGAGGTTCACTCACTCTCCTCGTCCCCTCCCCCCACTCACCCACACACTCCATCCTCTCCTCACTTCTGCTCCTCCTCCTTGGCCCCGCCCACTCCATACACACACTTGCCCAGCCGCACACACTCCACACAACCCTGCAACAGATCAGAGAGTCTAGAGATCTGAGATTGATCCGAAATCGGTATAGCTGTAGGCTATACATGAGATTGCAATCACAATCGCAACCGATCAGTAAACACAAATACAGTATTAGTATCGAATATCACCTCTATCGCGTCTATCACATGACTGACATGACATCACTGATTTCTTAACACAGATGCAGGCTACCGGTCCGTCACTCGTTGCGATTAGCTAGACAAACGAATAAAAAATATCGAACGCGATCGTTAAATTGCGAGTTGCGCTCAGCTAGTTACTAACGAATGTCAAGAATGCCTACTCGGTAAACTCACATTATGTCTCCGCTGCTCTACGACATAAATACTTTAAGGCTCCGGCATAAGTAGGGACCGGTTTATGCTTATGCGGATGGCCTTTGAGGCCCACGAATACACAATCATTGCGCGAGCAACTGATAGAACACGGTTCGTAAACGTGGGCCAATATTCGATGGGGCGAAAAGTGGGAAGGGTTCTCTCTCCACGGCGGCTCTTCTATATGGGGACAGTGGAAGGGGTTGGGGACTCGTCGAGGGTGTCGCATCCTTTTCGGGGAAGAGAGTGGCGAAGTTGCCGCGAGCCTGTCCCGAGAGCTTCCTGTCCTACTCCCGGAGCGCCGGCGTTTCCATTTTTCCGTACCTGGAAGTATATCATTAGCTTCTCTTTACGCCTAAAGAGGAGCTGAAAGGTTGCTATGTCATGGATTCTCTGAGCAGAAAGCATTAGCTGATAGCTGTGGTATGAGTGAGTGACTCCAAAAGTGGAAACGCTCTTAGTGGGCTCTGGAAGATGAGCAGAATAAGGTACCGAGATACTGTGCGCGGGGTTCCGCTCTATAGCGGTAGCGAGTGCCCAGTACATGCGGGACGGATCAGAACAATGATAAATGATCACATAGATCTATCTGTGAGCCCTGTACTGGGAAAAGGGAATAGTTGATAATTATAACCATTACGCGCGTTGGCAAGTAGATGAAATACGGCGGACAGCTCCGCGTGACTGTACAACCAACAGCGGTCGAACCGATGCCATTATGCTCTAAGGTTTAATCCGAATAAACTCTATACGGATAAGGGCACATACACAAGAATACCAGATACTTCTGTGATCCTTCGTCAAGTTATTTCTTATCCTCCGCGAGGGTCGCGCTCACTTGGCGGGCGGGTGGGATTTTCCCGTTTTCAGGGATGGGAGGGAGGGAAAGCAAAAGCCTTGAATGGCGTTTCGTCTCGCCGCCGGCGCGGTGCAGTTCGCGGGAGTGTTGCACCGACCGCGGCACTACGCACTACACTACACTACTCACACCTCCGCCTTAAATTGTATTGTCAGTTCAGGAACATAATGCACTGCGGAACACTCAAAGCACATGTAAGATTCATGCGAAAATGTTCTAGCGCAAACAGACTCGATCCTCAGCATACATCTTCCACATCATTCAACTTCCATTCTGCTTCTTCATGAATGAACGACTGCACGCGCATCCCCCCCTCTGTCTTCCTGCGAAAAAAATCAATAATATTTATGTTTCAACCCACGAAAATACAAACAACATCGATTTAACATATAACACACAACATCAACAATCATGTTAGTTACGTATCAATACATGAAGATACCTACGAATGCCTATAAGAATGGTTATAAAGAATGGCTATAAAGAATATATATTAAAGTAGTGCTACACGTATCTCACACTGTTGTCTGCCTATCCTTCCTCTCTCCAGGGCTCCTCCACTTCATCTCCTCCTGTTCACGCGGACCACTGCATCCCGTCCAGTCCGCTACTCTCCCGTCTCATCCTGGAATCAATTGATGTCAGTCAGGTCACTCATCGCTCCAACTACCCACTTCTTTCCTTCCCCACTCGCTTCTCCTAGCACATCGTTGCCACCTTCTTCAACTCATCGTCGTGCGGGGTCATCTGCAGGACGCCCGAACTCCTCCTTGGCCGAGCCCATCTGAGAAACAGTGCATAGGATGGACCGAATGAGGCCATCCCTCGTTCCTCGTCAACCCACCCTGGCCGCGCACTCCCCAGCCGCCCTCTTGGGTGGTCTGCTCCGCCGACTCCCTCCAATCGACGCCGCTCATACATGCACAGCACGTGGTGCAGACGGACACAGTCCAGCTGAACATGGCCACATTCAATCAGACAGACAGACAGACAGACAGACAGACAGACAGACAGACAGACAGACAGACAGACAGACTCGTGGCTGCTCCGCTCCCTGATCATCTCCTTCGCAACTGGCCGCCGACACTGGTAGCACGTTCAGGTTGTCACAGAGCACCGACCAGGCTCAAGTAAACGGTAAACACACAAACCACCACACGCCACTCACCAATCGGCTCGTCGTCTCCCTTGGTCGTCTCGATGACGTGGTCGAGTTGCTCGACGGCGAACATCTGTTCATGACGTCACTGGCGGGTGCGAGCCGCACCAGCCTGCGAGAACGCACGCAATCACACAATGTTTAATAATGCCCGTCACTATATTTCCCTCTTTTCACATCGCTGATTGGAAAAAGGGAGCAAAGTCTGGATAAGGGTTTCCTTTGCAAAGGTTCTGCTTAACACCATAACCAAGAAAGTGTGGGGGTGTGGCTAACCGTGCGCTCCTCTCTGAGGCAGTGGGGGAAGGTGAAGGAAGTATCCGAGCGAGTCCCGCGGCACGCTCTTCACTTCACTTCCAGACGCTCCATCTGCTGGTCGACCAGCGAGAGACAGCCTGCAGCCAACCCACTCATCCCACTCATCCCACCCGTCGCCTACCCAGCCGTCCGTAGATGGCACATGTTGGTGAGCGGCTCTGGCGCGTGTCGCTCGCTGCACCACCCACTCCCACAGCAACACAAGCTCGCACACGCACTGCGCATCGCCTCCAATCAATCGATAAGCACAACGGGTGAGAGAGCGAGAGAGAGAGAGAGGGAGGAATGGGTGGAGTGGACTGAACTGACCTGATCGTGATGGGTATGGGTGTACAGGGTCCATAGCGCGGCTCCGGCGAGTTGTGCAAAGGCGGAGGCGGCGAAGTGGCTGAGGCCGGCACGCACCATCCACCCAACCAGACGCATCACGGCCGCGTGAGACTACAACCCGAGACAGTGCCCACATGACCGCCCCTCTCCCTCCCGCCAACCTCGTTCCTGTCCTGGGCGGGCCTGCAACTGTCCGCAGTCGTTCGCACACCAGCACACCACACGAGGCGCCCCACTGCAAACACAAACATCTTCTACTGTAATGGGCAAAATTAGGTCAACGTGAGGCAGATACTAAATGTTGCAGATGACCGTCTTCTAATTCATACTCGCCAAACAACAGCACAATTTCAACACCGATCTAGAAGTCCTTCTTTCTCCCTGCTCCGCTCCTGCTCTTCTCCACTTCCACCCACCTCTGCTCTTGCTCCTTCTCCGCGCACAGCTCGAATGCAGAACCGAACGGCAGCGTCCACAGCTGCCAGTCGTCGTTGCTGAACAACGCATTCGATGAAACAGTGATTTCACAACCACGTACTTGCTTTCCAGGCCCTCCGTGTCACACCACGCTCCGGTCATTACAAATATTGCAAACCAAGCCCCGTCCATAGTTGAAAACTTGCAGATTTGCATGCTTGCTGTGAAATTGATTGCACCACTCACCGTGTACGATGGCGGCATGGTTGGCCCTCCTCTGGCGGGATGGTCGACCCTGCTCTAGGCGACCAGCTGCCTCCTTCTCTCAGCCTCCCGGGCGACCAGCTGCCTCCCAGCCAAGCCGCGTGCCTCCTTCGCCCTGCAAACGAGGCATTGACACAACAACAATCCACATCACATCATCCAAGGCAGTCGCCCACCTGAGTCGTAGACGCCCAGCCGCGCCCGCTCACTCGCCCAGCCGCGTTCGCGCACCCGCTGTTTGGACGCGCTGCGACTCCGACTCGCGACGCGGCTGTGAACACACAACACACGTAAGCATCATGATCAATCCGCATACATCATATATGAAACACTTGTCCCCTATACTAACACGTTCCACCCACGCATACTTTGTGTTGTGGCACTTGCTCTGCAGCTGATCTATCCTCGCCTCCCAGCGGACGCTGCTCGCCAATCTCCATGACACCCCCTCACGGTCCTCATTTCACAACAGCAACAAGATCAGAGCGTTCACCGTACTCCTCCCCCTCCCATATCGCACTGACCGGCTTCCGTTGGCCGCGTCGGTCGTCAGTCGTAGCGTCCCGCAGTCGCGCACACAGACTCCCTGCCGACAGGGTCACCTACAACGTCGTCAGCTACACTACCACATCCTATGTGGACACCAACATCACCATCACACAGCAACACACGTCACAGCGTTGCACGTGAAATCACTGAAACCAATAGAACAACATGGCTCACCGTGGCTAGTTGCTGCTCAGTCCCTCCCTCCTCCTTCTCTTTGTCCCGCACTGGCACTGCTCAACGCTGCCATGGCCGGTAGAGACAACGATACTGACGACAGCCACGACAACGACACCACACCTGAACAATAGAACAATTACCGCATAACAACGCACACAAATCTGAATAATATATATCAAACAAACAAAGTTTTCCATCTGTGGTCGCACAGCTCGAATGCATGCAGAATCGAACAGCAGCGTCAGACTTCGTAACATGGGAAAAAACAGTGGAAATGATTTCGCAACCACGTACTTGCTTGCCAGGCCTCGAATGATGGAATACCTCTTTGAACTCGCGAGCAGCCAACAACAACAACAACAACAACTAAAACACAAACAATAGCAACAATATTAATATAAGGCGGGCGTACCACATTACAATGAATTCAATAAACAAATGCATGTGGAATGTGTGGAAAACCTGTAGGTTGTGTACCTTGATGAAGGTGTGAGGATCGGCGAGGAGAGTGCGGGGCACAGGCTGCTGGAGAAGCGCCGCCGCTGCAGCAGGCTTCGACATATCCTCCTGAAGAACACACATCAGATGCACTTCTGCAACATAAATGCCGTTCGGAATGATCATGTAAACAACGACAACAACAACAACAACAACAACTCACCAGAAGCGTTTTGTATCCGACCTTCTCCACGCGGTTGAGCATCATCTTCGACCAACGGATACAACATCTGGGCACCCATCAGCGGCTGCGACTCGGCCTGCAAATAAAAAAGTTTTAAAAAAAACACGCGATTCTCACATTAAAGGTAGTGTACCCTCTGAACGCATGACTTCAAATTTGCAATTTGTGTTGTTTATTTGTTCAATCTCATTATTAGAAACATAATTGGTCATTATACTATCCCTTGAAAATATCATTAACCTTATGCAAATACGCTTCAAACGTGAAAGAAACATGAAAACTTCGATTTTATGAAAGTTTGGCGAACATGTTTAATTTTGTTAATATATGTTTTTTTTTTCTAAATTTATTTTGATTTGGAATGATATTTGAACATCAAAACAAACCATAAAACCATTTGAAAGCATTTTATGTGCGAACCAAACGAGGTGCTCCGGTCAGTTCGGTGATGTAACCGCAGTCGGTGAACATAAGTTTTGCGGGCGTGCACACTTGTGCAGACAATTGCCGGTAAACATCAAACTTTAAATAAATTTTTATATTTTAAAAATTGTTATTTTTCCATTTTAAACTTCCATGTTATGGAATTGTAACTAACAAATAATAAGTAATGAACTGGTAATAGCAACTCGTACGACCAGAATCAGAGGGTACACTACCTTTAATTACCTTTTCGCAAAAAGTATGGTAACAAGCATGAGATGGAGAGATTACATTACTTGCATGGCGCAGCTCATCACAGCCCGCCAGAAGTAGTAGGGCTGATGATCAGCGACGGAATAGCTAGTCTGCTGCTGCGCCTACAATCAGGTGCTCGCCTACTTCAAGTACAAGTGCTCGCCTACTTCTCACATACACCATCCTCTGCACAACGCAACACTACTGTCTTTGTTTGCCTTGTTAACGGCCAAATCTTTCTCTTTCTCTTTTTCTTTCGTTTATTAATTTTAAAACAACTCAATAGTGAGTGTCGGTTGACCTTTTGAAATGAGGAGACGCGACGTTCACTTGCTAGAAGCATTCTTTCTCTGTCTGCGCCCTCCACTGCTCGCCTTATGTCTCTTCTCTCTCTCTCCTCTCTTTTTTCTTTTGAAATCGAACAGCAACCAGGAAGAGATGTTTATAATAAAATAATTACAGCAACAATAGCTTCGGCTGGTCGTTTCCGATTCCAGTTCACTGCCGGTCACCCGCCCCCGCGACTCAATCAGTACATCTCACAATTGAATTAAAATTTGACCTGTCAGTTCCGGTGACACTCTTCTCTTTCTCTTTCTCTTTCTCTTTCTCTTTCTCTTTCTCTTTCTCTTTCCTCTTTCTCTTTCTCTTTCTCACACATGCGCATTCTTGCACATCCTCTTTCTCTTTCTCTTTCTCTTTCTCTTTCTCTTTCTCTTTCTCTTTCTCTTTCTCTTTCTCTTTCTCTTTCTCTTTCTCACACATGCGCATTCTTGCACATCCTCTTTCTCTTTCTCTTTCTCTTTCTCTTTCTCTTTCTCTTTCTCTTACTCTTTCTCTTTCTCTTTCTCTTTCTCTTTCTCTTTCTCTTTCTCTTTCTCTTTCTCTTTCTCCTTCTCTTTCTCTTTCTCTTTCTCTTTCCTCTTTCTCTTTCCTCTTTCTCTTTCTCTTTCTCTTTCTCTTTCTCTTTCTCTTTTCTCTTTCTCTTTCTCTTTCTCTTTCTCTTTCTCTTTCTCTTTCTCTTTCTCTTTCTCTTTTTCACACAACATCACATTGCAGCCGCTCTTTATCTGATGTCTCTCACTATTGAAAGATATGCAGGGACATATGCGGTGTAGTCGAACTCCCCTCTCACTATCTCGATTTGCGGCTGTGCCGCGCCGCGGTCTCTCTCACTCACGAGCAAGTCCGAGAACACATGGCCGATCAACGCACCTTGTAGTTTGTAGTTCCAGCACTACACTGATGACAAACATCGCGGCGAGAATGTTCGGGTGATGCGTACCGGAGCACAAGCCTCCTCAAAACCACACCATCCATCACCGACAACACTTCGTGGCTTCGCTGCCACACAATCTACCATGCAACACTTCATCAACACTGCCGCTAGTAAACAAGTAAGAAGAATCAGAATCAGAATCAGAATATTTATCTCGAATCAAGTAGCACACCATATCGATTACGTAGATTACGGTGGAATACGGTAAAATACAGTAATACAATGTCTACTGCGAGTTCCAACAACACGGATTTCGGTTGTTCCGTGAATGCGTACGTGTTGTTGGTGATGCTTGTCATCCCCTGCTTGCGGCTTCTGGGGAAGTTCGATCTCGGCGGCGGAAGATCCTGGCTTCAACGATCGATCGCGAAGAGACGTCTCAGAGAGTGTCATCATCTTCGAGGATTCCTCTCCAGTCTCAATGCCGTAGATGTAGACGGTAGCAAAAGCGAATACCAGTCCAGTTAGTGTCCTCCGCCGCACAGCATTGTTCAGGGGTCGGGGGAATAACAGGGGAGGGCACGCGACCGCGCGCTGGCAGAGAAATAAGAGGAATGGGGGGAACAAGTAAACAACAATAATAATAATAACGCTGTTATCCACTCACCAACATTCTGCAGCCTCTTCGTATCGATGAGCGACACACACACACACACCCTCTTCGAACAGCTGGGAGGGCGGGGCCACCTGCGACGCTCCGCCTCCAACAAGCTCCGCCCACTGCCGACTGCAACAGATCCTCGCGCCGGGAGAAGTCAACCTTCTGAAATGGATGTGATGAATACCAGGCTCCGCCCACTTCAACCACACCCACCTCGATGCTCGCTGCCTCCGTCTCCCTCAGACTGTCGTGCCCACTGCCCTTTCCGGCCCTCCCTCTACAAACTCACCCATGCGTGCGCCTCTGCGTCTCTCCTTCTCACTACACCAAAGCTGTTCAATTTACATATACAGTAGCACACTAATTCCCCCAACTGCAACCTCTACAAACCACAGCGAACAGCCTCAAACACACAGAATCCACTATGTTTCTGTTAGATTTCGAGCATAATTCTTCAACCACACATTTGAGATACCATTAACATACGCAGAAAACGATTCGCTTACCTCTCTCCCTCCTCTCTCCCGTTTCTCCGTCTGTCGTGCCCACTGCACTCCCGACTCTCCTTCTTCCTTCTTCCACCCGCGCCTTCCCCGGCCCTCTCACAACGCTCCTGAACATTTGAATGTGCAATGGTACACTGATTCACACACCTCTCTCGCGCCCCTCCCTCTTTCCTCTCTTCTCCTCCTCCGCAGACAACAGTATACGTGTAGAATTAATGGCGCATGTCGCATGGCAGCGGATCACCTACCACGGCCCGCAGCTGAAACGCATGCCACCATCACAAACCCACGATAGGAAACAGTGTGCGACCTGTCCGTCGGAACGGATAACGTAGTTGTTGAGGCGCGGAGTGCGTCGAACGCGCATGCAGCGATCATCCACCTCCATGTCCACTAAGAACCTCTCCGCCAGCCACGCAATAGCCGACTGAACGCGAGCCCTGCAGAACAACAGATGGTACGATCCGTCCCAGTGCTCTTCATATTGCCAAAGCAAACTAACAGACTGAGCTCTCCGAGGCTGTCGATGAGCGGTTGATCGAGCAAGTGATACTTGACGGCGCTGGAACGGAGCCATGCGTAGACGCGCGCTTCGTCAGACCACTGCAAGTGATTGGTGATGAACATATCAAAATCGTGTAGCTACAGAGAGATCGATTCAAACCCCACCACTCTACTGGTTGTGATTACGACTACACAATGCGAGACTAGTGGATTGATTCTCTTTCGAAAAGTACACGAGTAAAGAGGAGTGGTTTGTTTTGATCTAATTCAACAAAAGCACATGCATAAAATCTCTTCGCAGCTGACTAAAATTTCAAAACAAACCTGCTCTTTCGAACGATGTTTTAAAACTCTAATTGTTTTCTTGTTAGCATGTTGAGTTCAGGTATTCAGGATACTGTTAATCCCAACAAGTAACTTGCAACAAAATGTATGACACGATTATAGTGCATACTATATTTTTCATCGATCAGAAAGAGCAGGTTTGTTTTGAAATTTTAGTCAGCTGCGAAGAGATTTTATGCATGTGCTTTTGTTGAATTAGATCAAAACAAACCACTCCTCTTTACTCGTGTACTTTTCGAAAGAGAATGGATGTCCTTTTCTCAAATTTCGAAGAAATTGTTTTTCAGGTTGATGTGCCGAACATGTTATGTATACATATTCGAAACTTTAGAAAACGTATCCTGAATATGGAAACGCACTGCTTTGTCGAATCGCTCGTGCGCCTGCCAATGCCAGTCTCTCATTGACACGCGCTATTTCGCGTCTCTCTCTCTCTTACCCACTCACTCCGCTCCGCACACTCCCCTCCCCCCACAGTTTTCGCGCCAAAACTGGGGCGGTGGCCTGGACGGCGAGCCGACACGAGAGTGGGTGAACGAAGGGCGGGGCATGCGCTCAGCCAATCAAAGTGCGCACGCAAGAGAGCCGAGCGACCAATGAGCGCAAAGTGCAGTGGGCGGAGCTTACGTGATGCACACCGTCGTCGCCGCCGCCGCCGTCGTAAACACGTTTAGTGGCAAAGCGGGAGAGAGCAAGAGAGGGCGGTTTTTGGATGCCGCAACCGATATTGGTTTCACGAATCATACTCATAGGTCTTACAAAGTGATATTCTAACAAATAACGCACACTAATTAAGTATATTGTATTAGAATAGAGAAATCGTGTGTGCCTTGGGAGTGGCGTGTTGCGCGCGTCACAGCTCAAAACAAACGGGCGCCGCTGCGCGCCGCCCCTAATTGAAGACTCACACCGGCAGCGATCGACTGGATAGTGGCGGAGGAGTCGGTCATCCACGACTGCTGGCGCGGCCACTCCCACTCCCTTCCATCCATCGTCCGCATCACGTGAGCCGCGCGCAGTCGCGAGCGCTCCTAAAACATCAAGAAAAAAAAACAAGTACGTAGCTGATTACGAGAGTAGCCGTTCGTTTACACCCATTAGCGTACCCGATCACTATCTGCCATATGTTGTTCGCCTTGCTGATCTATTAATGTCGCGGCACATAAACATGATTGCTCGCGTCGGCTCACCGAATAGAGGTAACCCAATTTTGCGGCGAATTGCAACTCATTGGACACTTGTCAGTATCAATTAGTTCTAAAGAACCTCAATAACGCATCGCAGGTGCGCCGCTCACCTCGGAATGGGTGGTGGTGAGGTGGGCGTCGACAGAGTAGAGCTGGACGGAGAGATCTTGGAGTCGGCGGTGAGCAGCCTGCACAGTCTACAAACAACACCGCCATGTTGAAAGGCACATATGACTCCAGATAAACTTGTCAGTACTTTAGATTGACACACAAGTTCTGCCAATTCCCCGGCCACCGATCGATCGCACATGCGAAGGATGATCTAGCTACATACATATGAGCAGCTACCAGGGTATATTGTCGGAAGCAAGCTGCGACTCACCCGTATGTGGAGGGCCGGTCGGAGGGTGGCGAGCGCGTGGTTCATCTGCTCGACTGTATCCACCAGAAACGAACGGCTCTGCGCGTCCTCAACCCAGTCCCCCACGAGCTTCTGCAACGCAGCCTGCTGAAACAGCGCATCCTCCGCATTTCAGTACCGTATAAAGACATTGTTTTGTCAGCTCAACATTCCCCATCAGAGATGTTGTCGGTCAGTATACCAAAAAAGTATACAACACACAATTCACTTCAGTCATTTGCGAGCCTACTTAACGAATCGCCGGTTAACGCTGCACCCTGTTCGGCCACGCGCACTCACAGCGTTGTGCTCGATGAGTGAGGAGTGGGCGACCGTGTTGCAGGCGACGAGCAGCTGTCGGCGGTACGCGACCGCCTCAGCGACGCGCGCGCCCGCCCTCCACAGCGCGAACTCACCGTCTTCCAGCGCCTGTAAGCAATCACAACAGCGCGTATGCGCATCAACAAAATGCGCGCACACATAAAAACAAGTACAAGCAATAGTGATGACAAATAGACGCGGGACTCACAGAATCGCACGTCTTCAGCTCGTGTACTACTCCTGCGCCAGTGAGGAGAAGTGTGAGTGCGCGGATGTTCTCACAATCGGGCAGATAGATAGGCGCTAGCCCCGCCACGTGCAGCTGAACACGATTCGAAAAGTGCCGTCAGTCCGTTCGACAGCCATTCCCAAGTGGACATAGCAAAACAGTCACGAGTGCTCGCCGCTGCTCACCTTGACCCCGTCCAGGCGGCACTTGATCAGCGCCTCGCTGAGTTTGTGCTCGCGAGACCAGGCGACTCGCTGCTCCTTGATGAGCACGCGTTCGCCGCCCCTCACCCGGCACACCGCCACCTGCAATCATCGACGCATGAGTAACGTATAGACAAAAACGTAAAGTGAAACCGATATAAACTCAAATCGCAATCAATTAGGTTCTTATGAGTGATTTCGTTTTGTACGTGAAATCGCGAATAGTATATAGGCGTGCGTGATCGAGGAGCAAAATCAAGACAAAAAATATCACTCCAATGCATGCAACTGCCCACAGTTGTTTTCGCATATTGTAAAAAAAAAAGAACTAGATGTCGATGGAAAACAACTGTTTCAGTTACAATTGATCAATCAGTAGTTATAAATGAATAGGGCGCTCACCGAACCAATATCGATAGTTATGGTGTATAGCGATCCGGAATAGGAACTGACACCGATGGTCACACTGCAAGAATACAGTATGATTCTTATGTACAGTATGAAGAGAATTATCGATCGAGAATCGTCTTCCGCCACTAACCTCGTCTGCCCAACTGTCTTTCCCCGGCGTTAGCCCATAAGATCTTGGCCCACTGTATGCTTCCTATCCTATCATTGTGATTGTGATTGTCATATTCAGCTATAACGATTCCGGATAAACACTTGACACTTAAAAAAAAAATGAATACAGTATGAATCCCACCATGCACATCCTTCTATTCGAGCCACTCTCCACTATTTTCACAACGAGAACTCATGTTGTGTTGTTAGAGTTTCATGTCAAGGAAATATCTTGCATCTCGGTCTAGGCTGAAGCGGCCTTTTAGACCCACAAGTTGAGTGACGCCCAATTCACGCTACAATGACAGATGACACTCACTAGGCTCCAGCAGCGAGTGTGTAACGTGCGACAGCGGCGGCCCCCATCGACAAGTCGAGTCGCAGCGGCACGCCAGCTACCTGTAAAGTAAAGGGTCAATCTTATCTCTCTCTCTCTCTCTCTCTCTCTCTCTCACCGACTCAATCAATAATCAATAAAAGCACATACCTCGCCTGCTTCGAAGAACACGTCAGGATCCAACACGTTCAGATACCTAAACAATCTCAGTACGTTAGAATTCAAACAATAAAAAGACAGCCACGACAACGAATAACGAATGTACAAAACAAAACTCACGGTGTGAACTCGGAGAGAGAGGAGAGCTGAGCGCATGCGTCGAACGCGCACTGCGGAGGCGCTCCTTCCAGAGTAGCGATCTTCATCTGCACAGAGAATATGCGAAATACAATATAGCAAGCTGAATCAGTTCGATGAGACTGCGTGAACAGTTCAGTCAGGTACTAATCTTCATCGTCGCTTTCTCACAGCGTCCACTATCTCTTGAATTGATTGGCCCGCGGGCACTTACCATGACCACCTCCGGTGAGGCAGCATCTCCTCCTGCAAGATGTCGACACGCCTGCCTGCGCTTCTCGCGAATCTTGGCTCGTCGCTGCTGCGCGCGCCGCAGCTCCTCCGCGTCCGGCACGCGCTCGGCACTGCAATCACAACGTACGACAACGACATACCGCAATGCACTCACTCGTCCTGCTGCTGTGTATCGCCGTTGCATGGACGGAGACTCCCTCCTGCGCCAGCCAGCTGACCGGCTCCTGGCGGCGACGACTCATCTCCAGTCTGCGTCACAATCTCGATGCGGCTGTTCGGGAGGACTTCCTAGAAACACCACTGCATGCATGTGACACAATGTGCGTACCTGAAGAAGCTCTTGCATGAACGACCTCATCGCACTCGACCGCACGTCGACTGTGTCCTACAACGTTATGATAATCAATGGGTGACAATGGAGCGCACCTCTGTGGTGGTGGTGGTGATGATGGTGTGCTGGGGGAGATCATCGGAGACGAGTCTTCCGCTTGCCGCAGCCGCAGTCTTCCGGTCGCCCTGCAACACGTTCACATCTACCGACTCCACAACGCATTTACCTTAGCCGCCGCTGCTCTCTTCGCGTTCATGGCGAACTCGTCGGTCATGTCGTACGGGTTCTGTGATGTGTGAGACATTTCACATATCATCGCAACATATTTTTGTTAGTAACACATCTAATGACTCACGTAAGGAATGTGGAGGGTATCGAAGACACTGGGCACACTGGGTGATGAGAATATGACTGACCGGAATGACGACCGTGTCGATTCCATTTCGAGGAGAATCCCCTCCGCCTCCGCCTCCATCGTACTGAAATGCGAAGGATCGACCAGAGCAGACTCGACACGGAAAAATGAGAACATGTAGGTAGTATTATACATACATATCAATCAATAACACCATTTTCGAGAACATTTACGAGAACATAAAGAAGTAAGGAGGTTGTACGAGCGAGAGATTGTTATGCAAAAGAGTATTCAGACGAACATACAACGTAACGTTGTGCGCGCACGGCAAACCGGAAATCGGACCACAAAATGGGCGGGGCTTGCAATTCACTACTAAACACTACGAAGTAAAAGTAACCAATAGCACTAAAGAACACTACATAGTAAAACTGTAATAAATTGTTGTATGATATGATATAAGTAGGTATGGGTACCGGCCGATGCATTAGTGCCCCATATATGGCCACCTGAGCTCCCTGTTCCTCCTCTTCTCTCCCTGTATCCTCTCCTCTCTTCCTCTCCCTGTATCCTCTCCTCCTCTCCCTCTCCATGTATCCTCTTCTCCTTTTCCTCTGGCAAGACTTATCATAACACTTCCATTTTGTTATCACCTGATTACCATTACTGTACGTTTGCTCATCGTCAGCGATCAGCCAACTCACACATCCAACATCTTGGTTCACCTGCCAGTATTGGAAGGTTCAATCGTTCTGGAGCCAATCTCAGATGCAGATCACACAATTCGTTATACTATGATGATGACCGAAAACGGTAAAGAACCAGCCAGCGCAGTGACGTCATGCTGTTTCCTGTTTTCGAAGGGTTGCGTACTCCTCTCTTCTCACTTGCGCTACTCGTTCCCTCCGTCATCGCCTAAGAGTTCCCTTCGGCGATGCGACAAACCTTTTTGACAGCTCACACTACGAGCTACGTTTCTTGAAGTACTTGTCAGTCTCTTTAAACTCAGTCAACTAAACTTCGTCAACAACACCCGCACGCGAGCACCTTCTTCGGTACTGGATTGTCATCAAAACTTGTTTGTGCAAAGTGCAACTATCCGCACTCTTCTCCTCTGCGCGACTCTGCCGACCCTTATTGGCATAAACCAGCGACAGTGGTTTATCCAGCAGTGGTTCTCAAAACATACTGAATGTATGAAGACATGAGAGCAGCCTCTTGAAGTCATTTCTATCTAGCAGTACACACTGATGGCTATTCCTTCAGAATATTACCGGAGCTGCCGTCATTCGTAGTCATTGTAACGTTGTAAACGCAAGATTTCTTGCATTGCAACTTGACATGTCAAGATTTCCTGCAAATGCAACGGATTGCATGCACCTCAAACTTGGGTAACTGAACCGAGTCCACATCACGGTCGCGCGTGTACGCACGTCTAACATATCATCGCGCAGCATGCGAGATCATACGGGTTTGCTACATTGATAGACTTATCGATAAATGAACGATGTCTCTCTGTAGCCCGCATCCGAATGTATCAGGCAAAATCATTATTTTGCCATCAGTTTCTTCCGTTCGCGATTCTATCTATAGTTGCAAGATGTCTTGCAATCGCAATGTTGCAATCGCAAGAATTCTTGCAAACGCAAGATTTCTTGCAAATGCAACGCGATGTTAGGACCGGCCCAATGAGAATGAGAGTGCTGATATCATAGTATGGAGCGCATCTCCCTTTCACGTCACTTTTGAAACATTCATGATCTACAACACCAGCATCTGCACAGGCGTCGTACCTTCTCTCTGGAAAACGTCATATGTGACTGCCATTCCGAAGGAGAAGGGAGCAACAGACCCGCTCAAGTATCGTCCCATCTCCAGTACCTCGTTCGCATGTCGGATATTCGAGAAGATTCTGAAGGACCACCTGGATCGTCACATATCTGCCCGCGCCATTCTTCCGCCGGAGCAGTTTGGATTTGTCTCGCGGAAGTCGACCGAACTGCAGATGATAGAATGCCTCAACCATTGGACGGACGCAGTCGACAAGCAGCTCACCTGTGACGTCATTTATTTCGACTTTGCCAAAGCGTTTGACAGAGTCTGCCACGCCAAGTGGCTTCTCAAGCTCTCTGCCTTGGGATTCAGTGAGGCAACTGTGCAATGGATCCGAAACTACATTACCGGCCAGGGAACAGTTCTCGGCCCGGTATAAAACATCTACTCGGTTGATCTCATTCCACTCATCCGGCCACACGCAACCTGCAAGATGTACGCTGACGATCTGAAAGTCCACATCACCTGGAGAGGATCGAGGGAGATGAAGAGGAGGAGAGGAGAGGATACATGGAGAGGAGGAGAGGAGAGGATCGAGGGAGAGGAAGAGAGGAGAGGATACAGGGAGAGGAAGAGGAGGAGAGGATCGAGGGAGAGGAAGAGGATGAGAGGATACAGGGAGAGGAAGAGGAGGAGAGGATCGAGGGAGAGGAAGAGAGGAGAGGATACAGGGAGAGGAAGAGGAGGAGAGGATCGAGGGAGAGAAAGAGAGGAGAGGATACAGGGAGAGGAAGAGGAGGAGAGGATACAGGGAGAGGAAGAGGAGGAGAGGATCGAGGGAGAGGAAGAGAGGAGAGGATAGATGGAGAGGAAGAGGAGGAGAGGATACAGGGAGAGGAAGAGGAGGAGAGGATCGAGGGAGAGGAAGAGGATGAGAGGATACAGGGAGAGGAAGAGGAGGAGAGGATCGAGGGAGAGGAAGAGGATGAGAGGATACAGGGAGAGGAAGAGGAGGAGAGGATCGAGGGAGAGGAAGAGAGGAGAGGATACAGGGAGAGGAAGAGGAGGAGAGGATCGAGGGAGAGGAAGAGGATGAGAGGATACAGGGAGAGGAAGAGGAGGAGAGGATCGAGGGAGAGGAAGAGAGGAGAGGATACAGGGAGAGGAAGAGGAGGAGAGGATCGAGGGAGAGGAAGAGGATGAGAGGATACAGGGAGAGGAAGAGAGGAGAGGATAGATGGAGAGGAAGAGGAGGAGAGGATACAGGGAGAGGAAGAGGAGGAGAGGATCGAGGGAGAGGAAGAGAGGAGAGGATACAGGGAGAGGAAGAGGAGGAGAGGATACAGGGAGAGGAAGAGGAGGAGAGGATCGAGGGAGAGGAAGAGAGGAGAGGATAGATGGAGAGGAAGAGGAGGAGAGGATACAGGGAGAGGAAGAGGAGGAGAGGATACAGGGAGAGGAAGAGGAGGAGAGGATCGAGGGAGAGGAAGAGAGGAGAGGATACAGGGAGAGGAAGAGGAGGAGAGGATACAGGGAGAGGAAGAGGAGGAGAGGATCGAGGGAGAGGAAGAGAGGAGAGGATAGATGGAGAGGAAGAGGAGGAGAGGAGAGGATACATGGAGAGGAAGAGGAGGAGAGGATACAGGGAGAGGAAGAGGAGGAGAGGATACAGGGAGAGGGAGAGGAGGAGAGGATACAGGGAGAGGGAGAGGAGGAGAGGATCGAGGGAGAGAAAGAGGAGGAGAGGATACAGGGAGAGTGAGAGGAGGAGAGGATCGAGGGAGAGGAAGAGAAGGAGAGGATACAGGGAGAGGAAGAGGAGGAGAGGATACAGGGAGAGGAAGAGGAGGAGAGGATACAGGGAGAGGGAGAGGAGGAGAGGATACAGGAAGAGGGAGAGGAGGAGAGGATCGAGGGAGAGGAGGAGGAGGAGAGGATACAGGGAGAGGGAGAGGAGGAGAGGATCGAGGGAGAGGAAGAGAAGGAGAGGATACAGGGAGAGGAAGAGGAGGAGAGGATACAGGGAGAGGAAGAGGAGGAGAGGATACAGGGAGAGGGAGAGGAGGAGAGGATACAGGAAGAGGGAGAGGAGGAGAGGATCGAGGGAGAGGAGGAGGAGGAGAGGATACAGGGAGAGGGAGAGGAGGAGAGTATCATCCTAGTATCATCCTCTTCCTCCGCAGTATCATCCTCTTCCTCCGCAGTATCATCCTCTTCCTCCGCATCCTCCTCCATCTCTTCCCTGTCGTCTGCTTCTCGTCCCTCCCTGTCAATCCCTTTCACCAGAACGTCGATCAATTTTGTTTTCTCCTTCTTGTAGTTCAACGAGTTCTTCTCTTTGAGCAGAGTGCAGATGAGACTACCGATCTGATCACGGGTGCGACTGTAGACGCTGCCGGCAGTTTTCTGAGGAAAGAGACGATTGAACATCTCCCCGACCGCACGCTTCAGATGCCATGCGCACAACATGTGCTGTGGCGGTTTCCATCCGGCCACACCACTGAACGCACCGGTAAGACCGTTGAAAATATGTTGACAATCGTCGGTCATGAGGTGACTGGGTCGGAATTGAGGAACCAACTTTAGAAGACGAGAGAATACGCGCTCGCAGGTAGCAGAAGAGAAAGTTCGACTGAATGCGAACAACACGGGGCATCCTCTTCCGGCATCATCCACGACGAGTAGCGAAAGAAGTTGAAGTCCATACCTAGTGGTATGGTGACTCTCATCAGCAGCGAAACCGCGGTGAGCGTGCTTGCGGATGAGATCGCGTTGTTCGGGCGTGCAAATAATCAAGAATAGATCATTGCCATCGGCATCGGTGGGAGGGGTCCAGTCGAATAGGCTTCTCTTGTCCTCTTGCAACAGTTGGTTCTTCTCCACGGCTTTCCCCACAGAAATCACATCACTTGAGTCCAATCTGTAACAGAATGATTATCAAGTTGAACAAATGATCATTGATAACAAACCTGTACTCGTTCTCTCCCTTCTCGGCATGCGCGTTCCACACATCCTGTCTGTTCAAATAGAACATCCTAGTCTCCGGGTCGCGGTATCGCTTCCGAAAGAAGCGGAGAATGTGTTTGGTGGAAAGGCCTTCATCGACCTTGCTGGCGATCTGCTTCTTTTCATTGTCAGTGAGACGGTTGAATTGAGGAGCGAGTGGGTGTCCGAGGTGGGCGAGGCAGAATCTAGCAGTCATCGCTCCTTCCGGAGAGATTGTAACCTAACATTTTTCAGTGAGATAACGAATCTATGATTTTATCAATTACCCTCATGTGGGATGTGCAGTGTGTAGTGCGTGTACGTGGGATACGAAAGCGTTGGGTGACCTGATCCATCTGTTTCTGAACAGTCATGCGGCCGGTGCTTAATGTGTATAATGTATATAGAGGTGACGCTACATAACTTCACGTACCAAGAACAACGAAAGTAAATGTGCACGTTGCCCTCTTTGGATCGCGTGGTGCTCTTCCGAATCCAATCCACGTTGTTCGTGGTGCGGGTAAAGTCGAACCACTCCTAATTTAGTTGTAACAAACGTCTGTTTATGAATGGTAATCTTACTTTGTACTCGAGCGGCCCTCGGAACTGCTTTTCCTTGATAGCGAAGTCTCGCAGACCGTCGCGGCTGTCAGCATGCGCGGAAGACGCATGGGAACATAGAGATAGTGTAGTAGCAGCCACAAAGTCGCATTCGCCACAAATCACCTTTGATCGTAAACAATAAATAGGTTTCAGATTCATGATTACCTTGCATCGATCCTTGACTATCTCAGTCACCTCCATTCCATCTCCTGCATTCATGTCTCCGAGACCGTCGTCACGAGACTGCGCATTCGAAGAAGAAGCCGAGGAGGCATCAGTACGACGACGCTTTGCCTGGATCAGGAAAGTTTTACACTATTTCCAATCTCTCTCTCTCTCTCTCTCTCTCTTTCGCTCCCTCTCTCTTCTTCTTCTCTCTCTCTCTCTCTCCTTCCCTCCCTACCTACTTCCCTCCTTCTTTGTCTCTCTTTGTATATCAGTTTTGCTTTGATTTCTGTCACAATATATACACATATTTATAGTGTAGCTTTTGTTTTTTTTGTTTAAGAAATAACAGTAAGAAAAACGATAAAAAGCATTGAAATAAAAAAATAAATAAAAAATAAATGGTCCCGCCACGAAGAGCACTTTTGGACGAGTGTTCTGTAATTTTTAGTAACGACTGCGGACAGTTGCAGGCCCGCCCAGGACAGGAACGAGGTTGGCGGGAGGGAGAGGGGCGGTCATGTGGGCACTGTCTCGGGTTGTAGTCTCACGCGGCCGTGATGCGTCTGGTTGGGTGGATGGTGCGTGCCGGCCTCAGCCACTTCGCCGCCTCCGCCTTTGCACAACTCGCCGGAGCCGCGCTATGGACCCTGTACACCCATACCCATCACGATCAGGTCAGTTCAGTCCACTCCACCCATTCCTCCCTCTCTCTCTCTCTCCCTCCCTCTCTCTCTCTCTCTCTCTCTCTCGCTCTCTCACCCGTTGTGCTTATCGATTGATTGGAGGCGATGCGCAGTGCGTGTGCGAGCTTGTGTTGCTGTGGGAGTGGGTGGTGCAGCGAGCGACACGCGCCAGAGCCGCTCACCAACATGTGCCATCTACGGACGGCTGGGTAGGCGACGGGTGGGATGAGTGGGATGAGTGGGTTGGCTGCAGGCTGTCTCTCGCTGGTCGACCAGCAGATGGAGCGTCTGGAAGTGAAGTGAAGAGCGTGCCGCGGGACTCGCTCGGATACTTCCTTCACCTTCCCCCACTGCCTCAGAGAGGAGCGCACGGTTAGCCACACCCCCACACTTTCTTGGTTATGGTGTTAAGCAGAACCTTTGCAAAGGAAACCCTTATCCAGACTTTGCTCCCTTTTTCCAATCAGCGATGTGAAAAGAGGGAAATATAGTGATGGACATTATTAAACATTGTGTGATTGCGTGCGTTCTCGCAGGCTGGTGCGGCTCGCACCCGCCAGTGACGTCATGAACAGATGTTCGCCGTCGAGCAACTCGACCACGTCATCGAGACGACCAAGGGAGACGACGAGCCGATTGGTGAGTGGCGTGTGGTGGTTTGTGTGTTTACCGTTTACTTGAGCCTGGTCGGTGCTCTGTGACAACCTGAACGTGCTACCAGTGTCGGCGGCCAGTTGCGAAGGAGATGATCAGGGAGCGGAGCAGCCACGAGTCTGTCTGTCTGTCTGTCTGTCTGTATGTCTGTCTGTCTGATTGAATGTGGCCATGTTCAGCTGGACTGTGTCCGTCTGCACCACGTGCTGTGCATGTATGAGCGGCGTCGATTGGAGGGAGTCGGCGGAGCAGACCACCCAAGAGGGCGGCTGGGGAGTGCGCGGCCAGGGTGGGTTGACGAGGAACGAGGGATGGCCTCATTCGGTCCATCCTATGCACTGTTTCTCAGATGGGCTCGGCCAAGGAGGAGTTCGGGCGTCCTGCAGATGACCCCGCACGACGATGAGTTGAAGAAGGTGGCAACGATGTGCTAGGAGAAGCGAGTGGGGAAGGAAAGAAGTGGGTAGTTGGAGCGATGGGTGACCTGACTGACATCAATTGATTCCAGGATGAGACGGGAGAGTAGCGGACTGGACGGGATGCAGTGGTCCGCGTGAACAGGAGGAGATGAAGTGGAGGTAGGTGGGAAGAGGGAGAGAGGATGACAGTGGTATCTCTCCAGTTGTCATCCGGTACTTTTAGGGTGAGCCCTGGAGAGAGGAAGGATAGGCAGACAACAGTGTGAGATACGTGTAGCACTACTTTAATATATATTCTTTATAGCCATTCTTTATAACCATTCTTATAGGCATTCGTAGGTATCTTCATGTATTGATACGTAACTAACATGATTGTTGATGTTATGTGTTATATGTTAAATCGATGTTGTTTGTATTTTCGTGGGTTGAAACATAAATATTATTGATTTTTTTCGCAGGAAGACAGAGGGGGGATGCGCGTGCAGTCGTTCATTTATGAATAAGCAGAATGGAAAATGGAAGTTGAATGATGTGGAAGATGTATGCTGAGGATCGAGTCTGTTTGCGCTAGAACATTTTCGCATGAATTAGAGAGGGCGCGTGTCGTTTCCAGTCACGCTAGCTGATAGCTAGCCCTCTGCTGGCGGGCGAGCGCGAGAGCACGCGAGAGAGCACGCTGTTTGGAGAGAGACAGATGTACTTTGGTGGCTGCGATCAGTAGGAATTTAGTAAGGGGAGAGAGAAAGAGAGAACGAGAGAACGAGAGAACGAGAGAACGAGAGAACGAGAGAACGATATAACGAGAGAAAAGGAGAAAAAGAGAGGAGGGAAGGAGGGAAGGAGAGACGGAGAGAACGAGAGAACGAGAGAACGAGAGAACGAGAGAAGGATAGAAAGAGAGAACGAGAGAACGAGAGAACCAGAGAAAGAGAGAAAGATATAAAAAGAGAACGAGAGAGCTAGAGAACGAGAGAAAGAGAGAAAGGGAGAAGGAGGGAAGGAGGGATGGAGAGAAGAAGAGAAGGATAGAAAGAGAGAACGAGAGAACTAGAGAACGAAAGAAAGAGAGAAAGAGAGAAAGAGATAAAGAGAGAACGAGAGAAAGCGAGAATGATATAACGAGAGAATTAGAGAACGAGAGAAAGAGAGAATGGGAGGAGGAGGGAAGGAGGGAAGGAGAGAAAGAGAGAAAGAGAGAACGAGAAAACGAGAAAACGAGAGAAAGAGAAAACGAGAGAAAGAGAGAACGATATAACGAGAGAGCTAGAGAACGAGAGAAAGAGAGAAAGGGAGAAGGAGGGAAGGAGGGATGGAGAGAAGAAGAGAAGGAGAGAAGGAGAGAACTAGAGAAAAAAGAGAAAGAGAGAAAGAGAGAAAGAGAGAAAGAGAGAAAGAGAGAAAGAGAGAAAGAGAGAAAGAGAGAAAGAGAGAAAGAGATAATGAGAGAACGAGAGAAAGAGAAACCGATAGAAAGAGAAAACGAGTGAAAGAGAGAACGATATAACGAGAGAACTAGAGAACGAGAGAAAGAGAGAAAGTGAGAAGGCGGGAAGGAGGGAAGGAAAGAAGGAGAGAACGAGACAACGAGAGAACGAGACAACGAGACAACGAGACAACGAGAGAACGAGAGAACGAGAAAACGAGAAAACGAGAGCACGAGAGAACGAGAGAAAGAGAGAACGATATAACGATATAACGAGAGAAATAGAGAACGAGAGAAAGAGAGAAAGAGAGAAGGAGAGAATTAGGGAAAAAGAGAAGGAGAGACGGAGAGAACGAGAGAACGAGAGAACGAGAGAACGAGAGAAGGATAGAAAGAGAGAACGAGATAAAGAGAGAACGAGAGAACGAGAGAACGAGAGAACGAGAAAACGAGAGAAAGAGAGAACAAGAGAAAGAGAGAACGAAAGAAAGAGAGAACGATATAACTAGAGAACGAGAGAACGAGAGAAAGAGAGAAGGAGGGTGGTAGGAGGGAAGGAGGGAAGAAGAGAAGGAGAGACGGAGAGACGGAGAAAACGAGAGAACGAGAGAACGAGAAACGAGAGAACGAGAGAACGAGAGAACGAGAGAACGAGAGAAAGAGAGAAAGAGAGAAAGAGAGAACGAGAGAAAGAGAGAACTGGAGAACTAGAGAAAAAGAGAAAGGGAGAAGGAGGGAAGGAGGGAAGGAGAGAAGAAGAGAAGGAGACACGCGAGAACGAGAGAACGAGAGAACGAGAGAACGAGAGAACGAGACAACGAGACAACGAGACAACGAGAGAACGAGAAAACGAGAGCACGAGAGAACGAGAGAAAGAGAGAACGATATAACGATATAACGAGAGAAATAGAGAACGAGAGAAAGAGAGAAAGAGAGAAGGAGAGAATTAGGGAAAAAGAGAAGGAGAGACGGAGAGAACGAGAGAACGAGAGAACGAGAGAACGAGAGAAGGATAGAAAGAGAGAACGAGATAAAGAGAGAACGAGAGAACGAGAGAACGAGAGAACGAGAAAACGAGAGAAAGAGAGAACAAGAGAAAGAGAGAACGAAAGAAAGAGAGAACGATATAACTAGAGAACGAGAGAACGAGAGAAAGAGAGAAGGAGGGTGGTAGGAGGGAAGGAGGGAAGAAGAGAAGGAGAGACGGAGAGACGGAGAAAACGAGAGAACGAGAGAACGAGAAACGAGAGAACGAGAGAACGAGAGAACGAGAGAACGAGAGAAAGAGAGAAAGAGAGAAAGAGAGAACGAGAGAAAGAGAGAACTGGAGAACTAGAGAAAAAGAGAAAGGGAGAAGGAGGGAAGGAGGGAAGGAGAGAAGAAGAGAAGGAGACACGCGAGAACGAGAGAACGAGAGAACGAGAGAACGAGAGAACGAGAGAACGAGAGAACGAGAAAACGAGAAAACGAAATAACGAAAGAACTAGATAACGAGAGAACGAGAGAACGAGAGAAAGAGAGAAAGGGAGAAGGGGGGAAGGAGGGAAGGAGAGAAGGAGAGACGGAGAGACGGAGAGAACGAGAGAACGAGAGAACGAGAGAACGAGAGAACGAGAGAAAGAGAGAACGAGAGAAAGAGAGAAAAGAGAGAAAAGAGAGAACGAGAGAAAGAGAGAAAAGAGAGAACGAGAGAAAGAGAGAAAAGAGAGAAAGGGAGAAAGAGAGAACGAGAGAACGAGAGAACTAGAGAACGAGAGAAAGAGAGAAAGGGATAACGAGAGAACGAGAGAAAGAGAGAACGAGAGAACGAGAGAACGAGAGAACGAGAGAACGATATAACGAGAGAAAAGGAGAAAAAGAGAGGAGGGAAGGAGGGAAGGAGAGACGGAGAGAACGAGAGAACGAGAGAACGAGAGAAGGATAGAAAGAGAGAACGAGAGAACGAGAGAACCAGAGAAAGAGAGAAAGATATAAAAAGAGAACGAGAGAGCTAGAGAACGAGAGAAAGAGAGAAAGGGAGAAGGAGGGAAGGAGGGATGGAGAGAAGAAGAGAAGGATAGAAAGAGAGAACGAGAGAACTAGAGAACGAAAGAAAGAGAGAAAGAGAGAAAGAGATAAAGAGAGAACGAGAGAAAGCGAGAACGATATAACGAGAGAATTAGAGAACGAGAGAAAGAGAGAATGGGAGGAGGAGGGAAGGAGGGAAGGAGAGAAAGAGAGAAAGAGAGAACGAGAAAACGAGAAAACGAGAGAAAGAGAAAACGAGAGAAAGAGAGAACGATATAACGAGAGAGCTAGAGAACGAGAGAAAGAGAGAAAGGGAGAAGGAGGGAAGGAGGGATGGAGAGAAGAAGAGAAGGAGAGAAGGAGAGAACTAGAGAAAAAAGAGAAAGAGAGAAAGAGAGAAAGAGAGAAAGAGAGAAAGAGAGAAAGAGAGAAAGAGAGAGAGAGAGAGAAAGAGAGAAAGAGAGAAAGAGATAATGAGAGAACGAGAGAAAGAGAAACCGATAGAAAGAGAAAACGAGTGAAAGAGAGAACGATATAACGAGAGAACTAGAGAACGAGAGAAAGAGAGAAAGTGAGAAGGCGAGAAGGAGGGAAGGAAAGAAGGAGAGAACGAGACAACGAGAGAACGAGACAACGAGACAACGAGACAACGAGAGAACGAGAGAACGAGAAAACGAGAGCACGAGAGAACGAGAGAAAGAGAGAACGATATAACGATATAACGAGAGAAATAGAGAACGAGAGAAAGAGAGAAAGAGAGAAGGAGAGAATTAGGGAAAAAGAGAAGGAGAGACGGAGAGAACGAGAGAACGAGAGAACGAGAGAACGAGAGAAGGATAGAAAGAGAGAACGAGATAAAGAGAGAACGAGAGAACGAGAGAACGAGAGAACGAGAGAACGAGAAAACGAGAGAAAGAGAGAACAAGAGAAAGAGAGAACGAAAGAAAGAGAGAACGATATAACTAGAGAACGAGAGAACGAGAGAAAGAGAGAAGGAGGGTGGTAGGAGGGAAGGAGGGAAGAAGAGAAGGAGAGACGGAGAGACGGAGAAAACGAGAGAACGAGAGAACGAGAAACGAGAGAACGAGAGAACGAGAGAACGAGAGAACGAGAGAAAGAGAGAAAGAGAGAAAGAGAGAACGAGAGAAAGAGAGAACTGGAGAACTAGAGAAAAAGAGAAAGGGAGAAGGAGGGAAGGAGGGAAGGAGAGAAGAAGAGAAGGAGACACGCGAGAACGAGAGAACGAGAGAACGAGAGAACGAGAGAACGAGACAACGAGACAACGAGAGAACGAGAAAACGAGAGCACGAGAGAACGAGAGAAAGAGAGAACGATATAACGATATAACGAGAGAAATAGAGAACGAGAGAAAGAGAGAAAGAGAGAAGGAGAGAATTAGGGAAAAAGAGAAGGAGAGACGGAGAGAACGAGAGAACGAGAGAACGAGAGAACGAGAGAAGGATAGAAAGAGAGAACGAGATATAGAGAGAACGAGAGAACGAGAGAACGAGAGAACGAGAAAACGAGAGAAAGAGAGAACAAGAGAAAGAGAGAACGAAAGAAAGAGAGAACGATATAACTAGAGAACGAGAGAACGAGAGAAAGAGAGAAGGAGGGTGGTAGGAGGGAAGGAGGGAAGAAGAGAAGGAGAGACGGAGAAAACGAGAGAACGAGAGAACGAGAAACGAGAGAACGAGAGAACGAGAGAACAAGAGAACGAGAGAAAGAGAGAAAGAGAGAAAGAGAGAACGAGAGAAAGAGAGAACTGGAGAACTAGAGAAAAAGAGAAAGGGAGAAGGAGGGAAGGAGGGAAGGAGAGAAGAAGAGAAGGAGACACGCGAGAACGAGAGAACGAGAGAACGAGAGAACGAGAGAACGAGAGAACGAGAGAACGAGAGAACGAGAGAACGAGAAAACGAAATAACGAAAGAACTAGATAACGAGAGAACGAGAGAACGAGAGAAAGAGAGAAAGGGAGAAGGGGGGAAGGAGGGAAGGAGAGAAGGAGAGACGGAGAGACGGAGAGAACGAGAGAACGAGAGAACGAGAGAACGAGAGAACGAGAGAAAGAGAGAACGAGAGAAAGAGAGAAAAGAGAGAAAAGAGAGAACGAGAGAAAGAGAGAAAAGAGAGAACGAGAGAAAGAGAGAAAAGAGAGAAAGGGAGAAAGAGAGAACGAGAGAACGAGAGAACTAGAGAACGAGAGAAAGAGAGAAAGGGATAACGAGAGAACGAGAGAAAGAGAGAACGAGAGAACGAGAGAACGAGAGAACGAGAGAACGATATAACGAGAGAAAAGGAGAAAAAGAGAGGAGGGAAGGAGGGAAGGAGAGACGGAGAGAACGAGAGAACGAGAGAACGAGAGAAGGATAGAAAGAGAGAACGAGAGAACGAGAGAACCAGAGAAAGAGAGAAAGATATAAAAAGAGAACGAGAGAGCTAGAGAACGAGAGAAAGAGAGAAAGGGAGAAGGAGGGAAGGAGGGATGGAGAGAAGAAGAGAAGGATAGAAAGAGAGAACGAGAGAACTAGAGAACGAAAGAAAGAGAGAAAGAGAGAAAGAGATAAAGAGAGAACGAGAGAAAGCGAGAACGATATAACGAGAGAATTAGAGAACGAGAGAAAGAGAGAATGGGAGGAGGAGGGAAGGAGGGAAGGAGAGAAAGAGAGAAAGAGAGAACGAGAAAACGAGAAAACGAGAGAAAGAGAAAACGAGAGAAAGAGAGAACGATATAACGAGAGAGCTAGAGAACGAGAGAAAGAGAGAAAGGGAGAAGGAGGGAAGGAGGGATGAAGAGAAGAAGAGAAGGAGAGAAGGAGAGAACTAGAGAAAAAAGAGAAAGAGAGAAAGAGAGAAAGAGAGAAAGAGAGAAAGAGAGAGAAGAGAGAAAGAGAGAAAGAGAGAAAGAGAGAAAGAGATAATGAGAGAACGAGAGAAAGAGAAACCGATAGAAAGAGAAAACGAGTGAAAGAGAGAACGATATAACGAGAGAACTAGAGAACGAGAGAAAGAGAGAAAGTGAGAAGGCGGGAAGGAGGGAAGGAAAGAAGGAGAGAACGAGACAACGAGAGAACGAGACAACGAGACAACGAGACAACGAGAGAACGAGAGAACGAGAAAACGAGAGCACGAGAGAACGAGAGAACGAGAGAAAGAGAGAACGATATAACGATATAACGAGAGAAATAGAGAACGAGAGAAAGAGAGAAAGAGAGAAGGAGAGAATTAGGGAAAAAGAGAAGGAGAGACGGAGAGAACGAGAGAACGAGAGAACGAGAGAACGAGAGAAGGATAGAAAGAGAGAACGAGATAAAGAGAGAACGAGAGAACGAGAGAACGAGAGAACGAGAGAACGAGAAAACGAGAGAAAGAGAGAACAAGAGAAAGAGAGAACGAAAGAAAGAGAGAACGATATAACTAGAGAACGAGAGAACGAGAGAAAGAGAGAAGGAGGGTGGTAGGAGGGAAGGAGGGAAGAAGAGAAGGAGAGACGGAGAGACGGAGAAAACGAGAGAACGAGAGAACGAGAAACGAGAGAACGAGAGAACGAGAGAACGAGAGAACGAGAGAAAGAGAGAAAGAGAGAAAGCGAGAACGAGAGAAAGAGAGAACTGGAGAACTAGAGAAAAAGAGAAAGGGAGAAGGAGGGAAGGAGGGAAGGAGAGAAGAAGAGAAGGAGACACGCGAGAACGAGAGAACGAGAGAACGAGAGAACGAGAGAACGAGAGAACGAGAAAACGAGAAAACGAGAGAAAGAGAAAACGAGAGAAAGAGAGAACGATATAACGAGAGAACGAGAGAACGAGAGAAAGAGAGAAAGGGAGAAGGGGGGAAGGAGGGAAGGAGAGAAGGAGAGACGGAGAGACGGAGAGAACGAGAGAACGAGAGAACGAGAGAACGAGAGAACGAGAGAAAGAGAGAACGAGAGAAAGAGAGAAAAGAGAGAAAAGAGAGAACGAGAGAAAGAGAGAAAAGAGAGAACGAGAGAAAGAGAGAAAAGAGAGAAAGGGAGAAAGAGAGAACGAGAGAACGAGAGAACTAGAGAACGAGAGAAAGAGAGAAAGGGATAACGAGAGAACGAGAGAAAGAGAGAACGAGAGAACGAGAGAACGAGAGAACGAGAGAACGATATAACGAGAGAAAAGGAGAAAAAGAGAGGAGGGAAGGAGGGAAGGAGAGACGGAGAGAACGAGAGAACGAGAGAACGAGAGAAGGATAGAAAGAGAGAACGAGAGAACGAGAGAACCAGAGAAAGAGAGAAAGATATAAAAAGAGAACGAGAGAGCTAGAGAACGAGAGAAAGAGAGAAAGGGAGAAGGAGGGAAGGAGGGATGGAGAGAAGAAGAGAAGGATAGAAAGAGAGAACGAGAGAACTAGAGAACGAAAGAAAGAGAGAAAGAGAGAAAGAGATAAAGAGAGAACGAGAGAAAGCGAGAACGATATAACGAGAGAATTAGAGAACGAGAGAAAGAGAGAATGGGAGGAGGAGGGAAGGAGGGAAGGAGAGAAAGAGAGAAAGAGAGAACGAGAAAACGAGAAAACGAGAGAAAGAGAAAACGAGAGAAAGAGAGAACGATATAACGAGAGAGCTAGAGAACGAGAGAAAGAGAGAAAGGGAGAAGGAGGGAAGGAGGGATGAAGAGAAGAAGAGAAGGAGAGAAGGAGAGAACTAGAGAAAAAAGAGAAAGAGAGAAAGAGAAGAGAAGAGAGAAAGAGAGAAAGAGGAGAAAGAGAGAAAGAGAGAAAGAGAGAAAGAGATAATGAGAGAACGAGAGAAAGAGAAACCGATAGAAAGAGAAAACGAGTGAAAGAGAGAACGATATAACGAGAGAACTAGAGAACGAGAGAAAGAGAGAAAGTGAGAAGGCGGGAAGGAGGGAAGGAAAGAAGGAGAGAACGAGACAACGAGAGAACGAGACAACGAGACAACGAGACAACGAGAGAACGAGAGAACGAGAAAACGAGAGCACGAGAGAACGAGAGAAAGAGAGAACGATATAACGATATAACGAGAGAAATAGAGAACGAGAGAAAGAGAGAAAGAGAGAAGGAGAGAATTAGGGAAAAAGAGAAGGAGAGACGGAGAGAACGAGAGAACGAGAGAACGAGAGAACGAGAGAAGGATAGAAAGAGAGAACGAGATAAAGAGAGAACGAGAGAACGAGAGAACGAGAGAACGAGAGAACGAGAAAACGAGAGAAAGAGAGAACAAGAGAAAGAGAGAACGAAAGAAAGAGAGAACGATATAACTAGAGAACGAGAGAACGAGAGAAAGAGAGAAGGAGGGTGGTAGGAGGGAAGGAGGGAAGAAGAGAAGGAGAGACGGAGAGACGGAGAAAACGAGAGAACGAGAGAACGAGAAACGAGAGAACGAGAGAACGAGAGAACGAGAGAACGAGAGAAAGAGAGAAAGAGAGAAAGAGAGAACGAGAGAAAGAGAGAACTGGAGAACTAGAGAAAAAGAGAAAGGGAGAAGGAGGGAAGGAGGGAAGGAGAGAAGAAGAGAAGGAGACACGCGAGAACGAGAGAACGAGAGAACGAGAGAACGAGAGAACGAGAGAACGAGAGAACGAGAGAACGAGAGAACGAGAAAACGAAATAACGAAAGAACTAGATAACGAGAGAACGAGAGAACGAGAGAAAGAGAGAAAGGGAGAAGGGGGGAAGGAGGGAAGGAGAGAAGGAGAGACGGAGAGACGGAGAGAACGAGAGAACGAGAGAACGAGAGAACGAGAGAACGAGAGAAAGAGAGAACGAGAGAAAGAGAGAAAAGAGAGAAAAGAGAGAACGAGAGAAAGAGAGAAAAGAGAGAACGAGAGAAAGAGAGAAAAGAGAGAAAGGGAGAAAGAGAGAACGAGAGAACGAGAGAACTAGAGAACGAGAGAAAGAGAGAAAGGGATAACGAGAGAACGAGAGAAAGAGAGAACGAGAGAACGAGAGAACGAGAGAACGAGAGAACGATATAACGAGAGAAAAGGAGAAAAAGAGAGGAGGGAAGGAGGGAAGGAGAGACGGAGAGAACGAGAGAACGAGAGAACGAGAGAAGGATAGAAAGAGAGAACGAGAGAACGAGAGAACCAGAGAAAGAGAGAAAGATATAAAAAGAGAACGAGAGAGCTAGAGAACGAGAGAAAGAGAGAAAGGGAGAAGGAGGGAAGGAGGGATGGAGAGAAGAAGAGAAGGATAGAAAGAGAGAACGAGAGAACTAGAGAACGAAAGAAAGAGAGAAAGAGAGAAAGAGATAAAGAGAGAACGAGAGAAAGCGAGAACGATATAACGAGAGAATTAGAGAACGAGAGAAAGAGAGAATGGGAGGAGGAGGGAAGGAGGGAAGGAGAGAAAGAGAGAAAGAGAGAACGAGAAAACGAGAAAACGAGAGAAAGAGAAAACGAGAGAAAGAGAGAACGATATAACGAGAGAGCTAGAGAACGAGAGAAAGAGAGAAAGGGAGAAGGAGGGAAGGAGGGATGAAGAGAAGAAGAGAAGGAGAGAAGGAGAGAACTAGAGAAAAAAGAGAAAGAGAGAAAGAGAGAAAGAGAGAAAGAGAGAAAGAGAGAAAGAGAGAAAGAGAGAAAGAGAGAAAGAGATAATGAGAGAACGAGAGAAAGAGAAACCGATAGAAAGAGAAAACGAGTGAAAGAGAGAACGATATAACGAGAGAACTAGAGAACGAGAGAAAGAGAGAAAGTGAGAAGGCGGGAAGGAGGGAAGGAAAGAAGGAGAGAACGAGACAACGAGAGAACGAGACAACGAGACAACGAGACAACGAGAGAACGAGAGAACGAGAAAACGAGAGCACGAGAGAACGAGAGAAAGAGAGAACGATATAACGACATAACGAGAGAAATAGAGAACGAGAGAAAGAGAGAAAGAGAGAAGGAGAGAATTAGGGAAAAAGAGAAGGAGAGACGGAGAGAACGAGAGAACGAGAGAACGAGAGAACGAGAGAAGGATAGAAAGAGAGAACGAGATAAAGAGAGAACGAGAGAACGAGAGAACGAGAGAACGAGAGAACGAGAAAACGAGAGAAAGAGAGAACAAGAGAAAGAGAGAACGAAAGAAAGAGAGAACGATATAACTAGAGCACGAGAGAACGAGAGAAAGAGAGAAGGAGGGTGGTAGGAGGGAAGGAGGGAAGAAGAGAAGGAGAGACGGAGAGACGGAGAAAACGAGAGAACGAGAGAACGAGAAACGAGAGAACGAGAGAACGAGAGAACGAGAGAACGAGAGAACGAGAGAAAGAGAGAAAGAGAGAACGAGAGAAAGAGAGAACTGGAGAACTAGAGAAAAAGAGAAAGGGAGAAGGAGGGAAGGAGGGAAGGAGAGAAGAAGAGAAGGAGACACGCGAGAACGAGAGAACGAGAGAACGAGACAACGAGACAACGAGACAACGAGACAACGAGAGAACGAGAAAACGAGAGCACGAGAGAACGAGAGAAAGAGAGAACGATATAACGATATAACGAGAGAAATAGAGAACGAGAGAAAGAGAGAAAGAGAGAAGGAGAGAATTAGGGAAAAAGAGAAGGAGAGACGGAGAGAACGAGAGAACGAGAGAACGAGAGAACGAGAGAAGGATAGAAAGAGAGAACGAGATAAAGAGAGAACGAGAGAACGAGAGAACGAGAGAACGAGAAAACGAGAGAAAGAGAGAACAAGAGAAAGAGAGAACGAAAGAAAGAGAGAACGATATAACTAGAGAACGAGAGAACGAGAGAAAGAGAGAAGGAGGGTGGTAGGAGGGAAGGAGGGAAGAAGAGAAGGAGAGACGGAGAGACGGAGAAAACGAGAGAACGAGAGAACGAGAAACGAGAGAACGAGAGAACGAGAGAACGAGAGAACGAGAGAAAGAGAGAAAGAGAGAAAGAGAGAACGAGAGAAAGAGAGAACTGGAGAACTAGAGAAAAAGAGAAAGGGAGAAGGAGGGAAGGAGGGAAGGAGAGAAGAAGAGAAGGAGACACGCGAGAACGAGAGAACGAGAGAACGAGAGAACGAGAGAACGAGAGAACGAGAGAACGAGAGAACGAGAAAACGAGAAAACGAAATAACGAAAGAACTAGATAACGAGAGAACGAGAGAACGAGAGAAAGAGAGAAAGGGAGAAGGGGGGAAGGAGGGAAGGAGGGAAGGAGAGAAGGAGAGACGGAGAGACGGAGAGAACGAGAGAACGAGAGAACGAGAGAACGAGAGAACGAGAGAAAGAGAGAACGAGAGAAAGAGAGAAAAGAGAGAAAAGAGAGAACGAGAGAAAGAGAGAAAAGAGAGAAAGGGAGAAAGAGAGAACGAGAGAACGAGAGAACTAGAGAACGAGAGAAAGAGAGAAAGGGATAACGAGAGAACGAGAGAAAGAGAGAACGAGAGAAAGAGAGAACGAGAGAAAGAGAGAACGAGAGAAAGAGAGAAGGAAAGAAGGAGGGAAGGAAGGAAGGAGGGAAGGAGAGGAGGAGAGGAGGAGAGAAGGGGAGAAGGAGAGAAGGAGGGAAGGAATGGGAGGAGAGAAGGAGGAAAGGAGAGGAGGAGAGAAGGAAAGAAGGAGAGAAGGAGGGAAGGAATGGAAGGAGAGAACGAGAGAACGAGAAAATATCGAATAAATTTGAAATGAAATTGATGAATTAATGAGAGAAGAACATGTTACATGTATGAAGACGAGAGAGAAAATTTCTATGAAATTCAACAAAAGGACATATATTATCTTTTAAAAGTACTTCCGTAAAAAGTGTTGTTTGTGTTAACCTGATTCAAGAAAAGCGCATGCATATATTATTAATTTTCGAAAAATCAAATCGTAAACACCTGAACATGAAAACTAACACAAACTTGCTCTTTCAAAACGTTGAATAATTTTTGAATAATTAATGTTGAATAAATCCATGTTTTATTTTTTTGACATTTTTATACCTGAAACATTGAGTCAAACAACATCACGAATAACATTTTATTTTACTGATAAACCATAAATAATAAACCGCAAAAAACACTAAATAAACAAAACAATCGTATTATTCTGAATGTTACGTGTAACTATTCTATATTCGTTTGAAAGAGCAAGTTTGTGTTAGTTTTCATGTTCAGGTGTTTACGATTTGATTTTTCGAAAATTAATAATATATGCATGCGCTTTTCTTGAATCAGGTTAACACAAACAACACTTTTTACGGAAGTACGGAAGTACTTTTAAAAGATAATCTTACATGTGCTTTGAGTGTTCCGCAGTGCATTATGTTCCTGAACTGACAATACAATTTAAGGCGGAGGTGTGAGTAGTGTAGTGTAGTGCGTAGTGCCGCGGTCGGTGCAACACTCCCGCGAACTGCACCGCGCCGGCGGCGAGACGAAACGCCATTCAAGGCTTTTGCTTTCCCTCCCTCCCATCCCTGAAAACGGGAAAATCCCACCCGCCCGCCAAGTGAGCGCGACCCTCGCGGAGGATAAGAAATAACTTGACGAAGGATCACAGAAGTATCTGGTATTCTTGTGTATGTGCCCTTATCCGTATAGAGTTTATTCGGATTAAACCTTAGAGCATAATGGCATCGGTTCGACCGCTGTTGGTTGTACAGTCACGCGGAGCTGTCCGCCGTATTTCATCTACTTGCCAACGCGCGTAATGGTTATAATTATCAACTATTCCCTTTTCCCAGTACAGGGCTCACAGATAGATCTATGTGATCATTTATCATTGTTCTGATCCGTCCCCGCATGTACTGGGCACTCGCTACCGCTATAGAGCGGAACCCCGCGCACAGTATCTCGGTACCTTATTCTGCTCATCTTCCAGAGCCCACTAAGAGCGTTTCCACTTTTGGAGTCACTCACTCATACCACAGCTATCAGCTAATGCTTTCTGCGTAAAGAGAAGCTAATGATATACTTCCAGGTACGGAAAAATGGAAACGCCGGCGCTCCGGGAGTAGGACAGGAAGCTCTCGGGACAGGCTCGCGGCAACTTCGCCACTCTCTTCCCCGAAGAAAAGGATGCGACACCCTCGACGAGTCCCCAACCCCTTCCACTGTCCCCATATAGAAGAGCCGCCGTGGAGAGAGAACCCTTCCCACTTTTCGCCCCATCGAATATTGGCCCACGTTTACGAACCGTGTTCTATCAGTTGCTCGCGCAATGATTGTGTATTCGTGGGCCTCAAAGGCCATCCGCATAAGCATAAACCGGTCCCTACTTATGCCGGAGCCTTAAAGTATTTATGTCGTAGAGCAGCGGAGACATAATGTGAGTTTACCGAGTAGGCATTCTTGACATTCGTTAGTAACTAGCTGAGCGCAACTCGCAATTTAACGATCGCGTTCGATATTTTTTATTCGTTTGTCTAGCTAATCGCAACGAGTGACGGACCGGTAGCCTGCATCTGTGTTAAGAAATCAGTGATGTCATGTCAGTCATGTGATAGACGCGATAGAGGTGATATTCGATACTAATACTGTATTTGTGTTTACTGATCGGTTGCGATTGTGATTGCAATCTCATGTATAGCCTACAGCTATACCGATTTCGGATCAATCTCAGATCTCTAGACTCTCTGATCTGTTGCAGGGTTGTGTGGAGTGTGTGCGGCTGGGCAAGTGTGTGTATGGAGTGGGCGGGGCCAAGGAGGAGGAGCAGAAGTGAGGAGAGGATGGAGTGTGTGGGTGAGTGGGGGGAGGGGACGAGGAGAGTGAGTGAACCTCCCTGGTAGGACATTGCAATCTCATGTACAGCCTACAGCTATACCGATTTCGGATCAATCTCAGATCTCTAGACTCTCTGATCTGTTGCAGGGTTGTGTGGAGTGTGTGCGGCTGGGCAAGTGTGTGTATGGAGTGGGCTGGGCCAAGGAGGAGGAGCAGAAGTGAGGAGAGGATGGAGTGTGTGGGTGAGTGGGGGGAGGGGACGAGGAGAGTGAGTGAACCTCCCTGGTAGGACATTGCAATCTCATGTACAGCCTACAGCTATACCGATTTCGGATCAATCTCAGATCTCTAGACTCTCTGATCTGTTGCAGGGTTGTGTGGAGTGTGTGCGGCTGGGCAAGTGTGTGTATGGAGTGGGCGGGGCCAAGGAGGAGGAGTAGAAGTGAGGAGAGGATGGAGTGTGTGGGTGAGTGGGGGGAGGGGACGAGGAGAGTGAGTGAACCTCCCTAGTAGGACATTGCAATCTCATGTACAGCCTACAGCTATACCGATTTCGGATCAATCTCAGATCTCTAGACTCTCTGATCTGTTGCAGGGTTGTGTGGAGTGTGTGAGGCTGGGCAAGTGTGTGTATGGAGTGGGCGGGGCCAAGGATGAGGAGCAGAAGTGAGGAGAGGATGGGCGGCCCGAGGGGCTACTGTGTCGCATAGAGGTGCGTGTGGGAGGGTGATTGATTGATTATACATTCATCAAAAATCGGTTAGTCAATCGGTTAAAGCATCATATACCGAGCTACAAGCAAATGCTAGATGGGATGTACGATATGAGATATGATAGGAGAAGCGAGTGGGGAAGGAAAGAAGGGGGATAGTTCGAGGGATGAGTGACCTGACTCAATTGATTCCAGGATGAGACGGGAGAGTAGCGGACTGGACGGGATGCAGTGGTCCGCGTGAACAGGAGGAGATGAAGTGGAGGTAAAGTGGACAAAAATACCAAATGATTGACTGAATTCTGCACGAGTTATGATTCGCAGGCAGGCTGACTGCAGCGAAAGAGTTGTAGCAAAACTCGTCAGCGGATCAGAACCCGCGACCCGCGATTGTCAGGCGAAACTTTAACTAGTTGCGCCATAGAAGCAATGTCTGCTGGCTGCTAATTCTGAGTGACCTCACTGCGTTTATCGAGAAGAAATGACGGTCATTTCTTATCAATTTCTGGTGAAACGTAAGCTCACGAAAACATGAAAGCTCTTAGTTACCGTATCATCCATTTGAAATTTTCGTGCCCGGACCCACCATGGGGAAGCTAGTGAGTCTTTTCAATTTTTTGCCGTCTTTAGGTGGGAAGAGGGAGAGAGGATGACTATGGTATCTCTCCAGTTGTCATCCGGTACTTTTAGGGTGCAGAGTGGAAAGGGAGACAGACAAGATAGATACGTGCAACACTACTTTCTTATAGCCATTCTTTATAGCCATTCTTTATAACCATTCTTTGAGCCATTCACTGGTATCTTCATGAATTGATGCGTAACTAATATTCTTGTCGATGTTGTGTGTTGTATAGCATTTCGATATTGTTTGTATTCGTATCGATTTTGATGCGTTGAAACATAAATATTATTGATTTTTGCGCAGAGAAATGGAGAGAGGGAGGGAGAGAGAAGAAAGGAGAGAGAGAAGCAGTACCAAGACGTTCATTTATGAAGAAGCGGAATGGAAAATGTATGATAGGAAGTCCTATGCTGAGGATCGAGTCTGTTTGCGCCAGGACTTTGAGGAAATTTGATGTTGCACGAGAGAATAGGATACCTATAACCTATGCTTTGAATACCTGCACATACTATTTCTATTCTACAGTGTACAGTGTCATTTGTCATGTAATGTACATATGTACATGATCACTCTCGCGTAATCTACACTCGCATAACGACAAAGGGTGAAACAGAAAACAGAGCTTGCCACAACAACACACCAAACTCCACATAACCAACGACGAAGAATGTAAGCTAACACCGAGTGCTTTTCTGACTCAATGTCAATGACCATATGTTGAAACGATACATCAACGATATACGGGATCATGATATCAACAATGATTGGAGAAGAGACTTGGTACACGCTCAACAAACACCACAACCAATCTCAAGAGACCACAGCTTCTAGTAACAACCACCATAAGGGTGGAAGGAGAGTTAGTGGTCCCGCTCAACAAACACCACAACCAATCTCAAAAGACCACAGCTTCTAGCAACAACCACCATAAGGGTGAAAGGAGAGTTAGTGGTCCCGCTCAAAAAACACCACAACCAATCTCAAGAGACCACAGCTTCTAGCAACAACCACCATAAGGGTGGAAGGAGAGTTAGTGGCCCCGCTCAACAAACACCACAACCAATCTCAAGAGACCACAGCTTCTAGCAACAACCACCATAAAGGTGGAAGGAGAGTTAGTGGTCCCGCTCAACAAACACCACAACCAATCTCAAAAGACCACAGCTTCTAGCAACAACCACCATAAGGGTGGAAGGAGAGTTAGTGGTCCCGCTCAACAAACACCACAACCAATCTCAAGAGACCACAGCTTCTAGCAACAACCACCATAAGGGTGGAAGGAGAGTTAGTGGTCCCGCTCAAGAAACACCACAACCAATCTCAAGAGACCACAGCTTCTAGCAACAACCACCATAAGGGTGGAAGGAGAGTTAGTGGTCCCGCTCAACAAACACCACAACCAATCTCAAGAGACCACAGCTTCTAGCAACAACCACCATAAGGGTGGAAGGAGAGTTAGTGGTCCCGCTCAAGAAACACCACAACCAATCTCAAGAGACCACAGCTTCTAGCAACAACCACCATAAGGGTGGAAGGAGAGTTAGTGGCCCCGCTCAACAAACACCACAACCAATCTCAAGAGACCACAGCTTCTAGCAACAACCACGATAAGGGTGGAAGGAGAGTTAGTGGTCCCGCTCAAAAAACACCACAACCAATCTCAAGAGACCACAGCTTCTAGCAACAACCACCATAAGGGTGGAAGGAGAGTTAGTGGTCCCGCTCAAGAAACACCACAACCAATCTCAAGAGACCACAGCTTCTAGCAACAACCACCATAAGGGTGGAAGGAGAGTTAGTGGCCCCGCTCAACAAACACCACAACCAATCTCAAGAGACCACAGCTTCTAGCAACAACCACGATAAGGGTGGAAGGAGAGTTAGTGGTCCCGCTCAAAAAACACCACAACCAATCTCAAGAGACCACAGCTTCTAGCAACAACCACCATAAGGGTGGAAGGAGAGTTAGTGGCCCCGCTCAAAACAACAACAACAACATTTCAACCAGTATATGATACTACTACCTACGCAACTCACAAAGAGTGATAGAGAAAGAGATAGGATGAGATAGAGGGAGGGAGACAGAGACACAGGTACCCTTCATCCATATCCGCCCCAAGTCCTTCTCTGCCGTTCTGTTATCCAAAGTTCGAACCGTCCATTCAGTCTCCAACTCGCAGCGAAGATCCATGAAAATCCAGCGTTACAGAGCAAGGAAGGGTTGGAGAAGGACCAATCCAGAGGGAACACTTGCCTAGTAAAGCTCCACGAATGATGAATGAGAAGAGAGGAGTGAGAGATGTTAGCGTTCTTCTGAAATCGGAACATCGTGACAGATTTCGAAGGTGGTGAAAAAGGTAGAACGTCATGAAATACCTAATCATATTCTCTACATTCTACTATACCGACTGCTTAAACTAACAATCGATATACGATATTTCTGAGTATAAGCAGCAAAGGTGAAAAGAATTTTGAGATACACTATTATACAAACACTCCCAATTACAAATATTCTCTCTCTCTCGCTCTCTCACTCTCTCTCATATATATCACATTACAAAGAAATCTTATCTCTGATATAAGTTATAAGTCCCTGAGTTCAGTCCTAGAGTGATATCAATTGATTATCGATTGATCGAGGCATGCTGTAATCTACAGTAATCCAAATTTAGCCACACCTCAGTATGCAGTCGATATCCATGTGTTGATAGATGTATAGAAGACAATATTAAACGGAGCAACAGATGAATCAAGAGACAAAACACCTGCAACTAACATCCAATAGTCCAATATGTCACTAGAGTGATATCAATCGATTATAGATTGATCGAGGCATACTGTAATCTACAGTAGTCCTAACACGATCGCACCTGAATATGTCTGTCGATATCCATGGGTTAGTGTTGATTGATGTCCTTCGACAGGGGACGATACTCATAGGTAGCAGCAAACGGACCCACTCTCCTGCAACCACTATCCAATCATAATATATGACTACGTATGTTCAACTAGCACACCTGCATGTCTCGATTTATCCAGAGTCCAGTTCAGTCCCAGATGATCTATATTCCTCCCAGATGATCCACTCTGCTCGTCCCGATATGGCAAGACGCCATCATGAAAAGTATCCTGGTTACAGGCAAAACGAAAACCATTCGAAACAATACTGACACATAACACTCGCCTGACAGATCCATGATAGGAGATGATCCCGATGGGACTATAAAAGGAACGGAGAGGGGCAGACAGTGGGAGAGACGAGACTCTCTCGGTTCTCACGCAGGCATTCTGAAACAACAATGGTGCACATGAAGAGGAAGGAGGGGGAAGATGGAGTGATGTGGGAAGGAATACCTGGTCGACCGCCCGCCGCGCGCGCTTTCTCTCGAATGCGGCCCGTCATTCCTTCTCCCTCCAGCCATCAGACAGGCCACGCCCCTCATATATGCTAATGTGAAAATGGCTCGAGAGAGAGAGAGAGAGAGAGAGAGAGAACGAGAGTGAGAGAGGGGGAGGAGGGGATGGACCAGCTTACTCGCAGCCGTATGTGCTGGGTGAGCATCCGCCGGCCGAAAGCGGCTCACACGCGCGCATTGAAGACGCGGACGGGTGTCTGAAGATGGTGTTCGCCAACGAGATACTGTGTAGGAAGACATTGCAGGGCGTGGCACTCATGGTATCAAAGAGAGAGAGAGAGAAAGAGAGGGAGAGAGAGAGAGAGGGAGGGAGGGAGAGAGAGAGAGAGAGAGAGAGAGAGAGGGAGGGAGGGAGAGAGAGAGTGGGTGGTGCAGCGAGCGACACGCGCCAGTGCCGCTCACCAACATGTGCCATCTACGGACGGCTGGGTAGGCGACGGGTGGGATGAGTGGGATGAGTGGGTTGGCTGCAGGCTGTCTCTCGCTGGTCGACCAGCAGATGGAGCGTCTGGAAGTGAAGTGAAGAGCGTGCCGCGGGACTCGCTCGGATACTTCCTTCACCTTCCCCCACTGCCTCAGAGAGGAGCGCACGGTTAGCCACACCCCCACACTTTCTTGGTTATGGTGTTAAGCAGAACCTTTGGAAAGGAAACCCTTATCCAGACTTTGCTCCCTTTTTCCAATCAGCGATGTGAAAAGAGGGAAATATAGTGACGGGCATTATTAAACATTGTGTGATTGCGTGCGTTCTCGCAGGCTGGTGCGGCTCGCACCCGCCAGTGACGTCATGAACAGATGTTCGCCGTCGAGCAACTCGACCACGTCATCGAGACGACCAAGGGAGACGACGAGCCGATTGGTGAGTGGCGTGTGGTGGTTTGTGTGTTTACCGTTTACTTGAGCCTGGTCGGTGCTCTGTGACAACCTGAACGTGCTACCAGTATTGGCGGCCAGTTGCGAAGGAGATGATCAGGGAGCGGAGCAGCCACGAGTCTGTCTGTCTGTCTGTCTGTCTGTCTGTCTGTCTGTCTGTCTGTCTGTCTGTCTGTCTGTCTGTCTGTCTGTCTGTCTGTCTGTCTGTCTGTCTGTCTGTCTGTCTGTCTGTCTGTCTGTCTGTCTGTCTGTCTGTCTGTCTGTCTGTATGTCTGTCTGTCTGATTGAATGTGGCCATGTTCAGCTGGACTGTGTCCGTCTGCACCACGTGCTGTGCATGTATGAGCGGCGTCGATTGGAGGGAGTCGGCGGAGCAGACCACCCAAGAGGGCGGCTGGGGAGTGCGCGGCCAGGGTGGGTTGACGAGGAACGAGGGATGGCCTCATTCGGTCCATCCTATGCACTGTTTCTCAGATGGGCTCGGCCAAGGAGGAGTTCGGGCGTCCTGCAGATGACCCCGCACGACGATGAGTTGAAGAAGGTGGCAACGATGTGCTAGGAGAAGCGAGTGGGGAAGGAAAGAAGTGGGTAGTTGGAGCGATGGGTGACCTGACTGACATCAATTGATTCCAGGATGAGACGGGAGAGTAGCGGACTGGACGGGATGCAGTGGTCCGCGTGAACAGGAGGAGATGAAGTGGAGGTAGGTGGGAAGAGGGAGAGAGGATGACAGTGGTATCTCTCCAGTTGTCATCCGGTACTTTTAGGGTGAGCCCTGGAGAGAGGAAGGATAGGCAGACAACAGTGTGAGATACGTGTAGCACTACTTTAATATATATTCTTTATAGCCATTCTTTATAACCATTCTTATAGGCATTCGTTGGTATCTTCATGTATTGATACGTAACTAACATGATTGTTGATGTTATGTGTTATATGTTAAATCGATGTTGTTTGTATTTTCGTGGGTTGAAACATAAATATTATTGATTTTTTTTCGCAGGAAGACAGAGGGGGGGATGCGCGTGCAGTCGTTCATTTATGAATAAGCAGAATGGAAATGGAAGTTGAATGATGTGGAAGATGTATGGGTATGCTGAGGATCGAGTCTGTTTGCGCTAGAACATTTTCGCATGAATCTTACATGTGCTTTGAGTGTTCCGCAGTGCATTATGTTCCTGAACTGACAATGTGAGTTTACCGAGTAGGCATTCTTGACATTCGTTAGTAACTAGCTGAGCGCAACTCGCAATTTAACGATCGCGTTCGATATTTTTTATTCGTTTGTCTAGCTAATCGCAACGAGTGACGGACCGGTAGCCTGCATCTGTGTTAAGAAATCAGTGATGTCATGTCAGTCATGTGATAGACGCGATAGAGGTGATGGACCAGCGCGATAGAGGTGATGGAGAGAGAGAGAGAGAGAGAGGGGGGGGGAGGAGGGGATGGACCAGCTTACTCGCAGCCGTATGTGCTGGGTGAGCATCCGCCGGCCGAAAGCGGCTCACACGCGCGCATTGAAGACGCGGACGGGTGTCTGAAGATGGTGTTCGCCAACGAGATACTGTGTAGGAAGACATTGCAGGGCGTGGCACTCATGGTATCAGAGAGAGATTTGATTGAAAATATTTATCTCAAATCGTATGGTATTGGGGGAGTTTGGAGTTTATGTTGGGTGGTTGGCAAATGACTTGGGTCCGGCCGCGTCCGTCGTTGGTCCCTCAGCAGCAGAAGCTTGGTCGCAGCATCCTCGAGGCGTCGGGCGAGCGGAGCGGCGGCCGGCTGTATCGCGCACTATCGGACAGCTCTCTTAGTCCCCTTGTCGCGGGGAGAGAGGCAGCCCTACACGAGTACAGTATCAGAGTTGTGTTGTGACATGTCCAGATTGCTTATCTCACTGACCGACTTCTCGCTGTAGTCGGGTTCTCTCATATCTTTCTTTGTAATTCGCAATTATCTTCAGTGCCTTTTCTGGTCTGGTATTTCCATATTTCGGGTTGTAACTCTCCCCCAATGTATGCAAATAGTAGATAGCTTTCGAATACTCAAGTGTCTCGCATTGGATCTGTCCAATCAAATAATTCCACTCAGTCTTTGGAATGCCAAGAGCTTTCATCGCACTATCATTATCTTTCCAATAGTCGCCGAGAGAACTGACTAGGAAAGGGTAAAGGGACATTTTGTATCCCAACGCTTTATAGGTTTCAGCAATACCAGTGTATTTATCGATCTTATCAGCAGCGGCGTTGTGGAATGACTCGATTCCCTTTCCAAAAGAGACACGCACATCCACTATCACCACTTCCTTTTCACTCTCTCTTTTTAGCACAATATCAGGGCGTAGGTTTCCTCCATCAATCGCATTGCGCGTATCAGTCTCAATACAAGCATTTTGATTCACTGCGCTCTTTTCCACAGCGGCCACTATTATGTCTTGAATGTTGTTATGCCTGTCCGTCACTCCCGTTTTCAAATGGGCTGCACACCCATTGAGCACGTGAACAAGCGTCTCAATTTTTCTCTCATTGCACACAGAGCACATCTTGTCTGATTCTGCATTCTTCGAATTGAATCTCGAACCTTTCAGAGGGAGATTATCAAGCAATGCTCGGTGTCTCCACTCAATTGCACTCTCAGTTGTTGCCTGCGGCAATTTGCCCCGAAGAATTCTCACATTTCGATTGTCTTGCATGAACATATCGAAATTGTTTCCGATCTTCGAGTATTCAGTACTCATCCTCTCAATGTTGCACTCGTCTAGCGCACACGTGATTCTCCTTTTGAGGAGATGTTTCAATTTTCTATCAGTTACCGATTTCTTGCTGGTTGGGGTTGCTTGCATTTCAACCACCAGCTCACCATTCACACATTTCACATCGAAAACGTGCATTGTCTTTCTGAAGTGTCGCACCGCCTCTCGGCAATTGCGCATCACATTTGTCCGGCTACCGTATGACCCGATACGGTATCCCAACTGCTCATCATTCAAATAACGTGCACACATCTCTTTCTTATCGAGCGTGATCGCCTCTTGCACTCCAATCCAAGTTACTGAAATGTATTCCAGAAGATTCCAGAACACATTCTTTATATAGTCATCGTCCGACCACAACAGCTTCACCGTTGTGTTTATATTACCAGTATACATGATGTCTTTCGGATGTTGCATATGGAAGCCTTTCGAGCAGTACAAGTACGGCTTAGGCACTCCACCCTTCACGTTCTGTATGTGGCCAACAGTCGTTGCGAGCGTCCTCTCTAGCTCATCAATACTGCTCATTGCCAGCTTGTCATTCATTGCAAAATAATATAGGCGCGAAATCACAAATGTCTTGATTGCGTCTCGCAGCTGATCGCCACTGAGCGAGCCTCTGGCTGCTGCCAGCTTCCTCATATCGATTTTCATTTGTTCGAGTGATTCAGTCGGTTCGATGATATCGCGAAAACCGACATTCACACCTAGATACTTGTAACTGTCTGATTCACCGAGTACAGTTATACACTGGTCATACATTTTTGTCTCTTTCGTAATCACCCTTCCTTTTTGGATAGTGAGTGTGCCACATTTGCGCGGCTTGAATATCAGATTAATCTGTTTTTGCATCATCTGCCATTCTCTCCAGCTGATATTGCATATCCGAATGGTTCTTCGTAATCACCGCCATGTCGTCAGCAAAAGCCAGCAGTGAAAACTTTTGACCAAGGACTTCCATTGGTTTGACTCTCTTTTGGTGTGTTCGGATGATCATCTCCAGAACAATATTGAACAAAATGGGTGAGATTGGGTCACCCTGTTTCACTCCTGCGTTCATTGATATGCTTTTAGTCTGATCGTGCTTTGTGTTTACGCGGAACAATGCTCCCTCGTACAAGTCCGCAATGATGTTTCGAAATTCTGGCGGGAAGCCAAAAGCCCTGAGGGCCTCGAGTATCGCTATGTGTGGCACACTGCCAAATGCATTGGCAAGGTCGAGCCATGATACACAAATGTCACCTTTTATCGCTTTGACATGTTGAATCGGCGTTCGGAGAAGCGCAATGTTCTCCAATGTACCTTCTCTGTTCGTGAAGCCCTTCTGGCAGTCACTTATCATTCCTTTAATCGCACACATTCTCTTTGTCAAGAGACCCGTGTACACTTTGTACAGAACGTTCATAAGACTTATCGGTCTCCAGTTTTCAATATCCATCTCGTCTCCCTTCTTGTAGATGAGA